>JAQQSV010020852.1:0-10906 GCA_028646515.1 Pseudochirops corinnae
CAGACTCTCACAGTGTGCTCACTATGGAGAGATTCTGCGTAATTTCACATGTTCAGCCTGTATTTGATTGCTTGTCCTTCCAGTGGGGGTGAGTGACGAGAGAGGAAGAGAAAGAATCTAGAATCTAAAAGTTCCATAATCAAATGTTATAAATATATATCTATATCTATATATATGCATTTATTATTATTATTATTATTATTATTATTGACTACATCCAACTGGAACTTGAGATACACAGGTACAGTGGTTGGGAGATCCATCCTGCCCTACTGAAAAGTGACATAGGAGAGAATAGACTGGGGGGAGGGGGGACACACTGGGATGGCTGTTTTGGGGTGGTGGGTAGGGGAAAGAAGGGGAGAAAATAAGTAACTCAAAATCTTGTGGAAATGAATGATGCAAACTAAAATAAAAGTAAAAAAAAAAAGACTAAATAAAGCTCAGGAGAAATACTGGGGCTGGATATAGATCTGGAAATCACCTTAATAGAGAGATAATTAAACCCAAGGGAGGCAACAATGAGGAACTTGGACTAAATAACTCTACAGGTCCTCTCAGCTCTAAATTCAAGATCTTAAAAGGTGCATTTAATATATCAGATCCTATTCTGTCCTTCAGATAAAAAAAGTTAATGAAGTTTAAAGGAAACAATGATAATTATTTTCTCACCCAAGCCAGTAAGAAAGACATGTCAGATAAACATTAGGAGATGAGGGATAAAATAATCTATTTTACCTGCCATCTTCATGGTTCACAATACCTTTAAAGATAGTTTTTCATTAAACCACATTCCAAATTCCAAAACACAGGAATCACAAAGTAAACAAATACTTAGAATCCACTAACAGATTTGTCTTGAATGGCAAATGCCTGTTTTAATTCCACTTAACAATGGGCTTATGTTTATGAAGTCTCCACTTTTATGTACATAAAAACTCTTAAGTATCAAACTAGCTTTTCTTATTTTCCTTTCCCACGCACAGCAAGTGCTAAGCAAAGTGAATCAGAAAGGGTAAATGGTGTAATAAAGCTTGAGGGGGCCTGTGTGCTACCATAGTCACTGAAGCCTGAAGTCTGACCCAGCTTATCCAACCTGCTCAAGTTTCACCTCTTTGTAACTTGTCAAGTTCATAATTGGGCCAATATAAAAATATTTCTTTTGTTGCTGTTTAATTCCTGATTTTAGCAACAATTTTGGGTTTGTCACAAAAGTCACAAAGGAACAAATATTATAACAAAAACAAAAATCTGAAGTGTTAAAATTTTTTAAAATAATCCTTATTTAAATTTACAAATGTCAAAAACTATTATTTTTAAAATACAAGGCTAATCCAAGGGACACATATAAGCTATACACAATTATTTCTTTTTTAAATTGTGTTTCTTAATTTGTAGTGTACAACAGTAATCTATATTTCCTCTTTTTTTAGAAAAATGTAAATGAAAACTTTTATGCTTACAAACCATCACCTCAAGTAATGTCTAAACATTTGCCACTATAGTTATCTATCAAACAAATACAAAATCTCTTCAGGACATGCAGTGCACAATCCCTCCGTGTTTCTCATCTTATTCCATTCTTGTCTTCTTCCTAATTTCTCTAGAGAAGCTTTGTGCAACATTCAGAAGGCTTTTCTTTGGGGTAGTTAGATTTTTTAAAATTGTTTTGTTTTTTAAATAACCCAAAACATTATAATGTAAAATTAGGGCTGTATATACATTTTCTTTTACTTTCATCACATGCCTAGCCTACCTCCTTTTCTAGTTATATGTTTATAATTCCCTATTGCCTCCAGAATCAAATATAAAAACCTGTTTGTCTTTCAAAGCCCTTTATATCTTGGCCCCTTCCTACTTTATCCAATCTTCTACCTTACTCCCCTTCATTATTCTGACTTCCCTTTTCCTTGTATATGACATTCAGTCTCCTAACACTCCTAAAGTGTCTTCACTGGCTGTTCTCCTTGTTTGGAACCCCCTCCCTCTTCATCTAGGCCTCTTGGCTTCCTGACTTCCTTCAAGTCTCAACTGAAATCACATCTTCTATGAGGAGCCTTTTCCAGTCTTCCTGGATCTTAGTGCCTTCTCTCTGAGACCACCCCCAATTCATTGTGTCCACATCTTGTTGGTACATAGTTTGTTGTGTGCTATCTCCATTAGACTGTGAGATCCTTAAGGAGAGACCATTTGGCGTGGGTGGGTGGGGTTACCTTTCTTTGCATCCCCAGCACTTAACACAGAGCCTGGCATAGAGCAGGTGCCTGATACTACTCTGTTTTGTAAATAAGCTTGTGAAGCACTTAACTTGTGCTACCCTCAGTGGTCTTGTCTCTCTGCCTGACAAGATCAACTGTCTACTGGCTGAAGCTTTCTGGATTCTTTGATCCTTGTCACTGGGCTGCCTATTTTGCATCATTTAAATTTCTCAAAGAAATGGTTATGGTTTTACCATTCTCTTTTGTATTTGTTCCAAAGAGGGAAAGTTAGAGCAGATGTTATTCCATATTCATTCTTTCTTCTAATTTGGTACCGATTTAAAAATTACTTTACTCCAAACACACTGAACACAGTCAATCTTCCAATGACCTCTACAGTATCACTGGCAAAGTAATTTTCCCTTAAAACGTAGTCATTTTCATTTCAAGTACTGTTATTGGGTGTTTTCCATGTCCAGTGTCTTCATACTCTCTTAATAAAAATAATTAAGATATACATACAGATATAAAAGTTGTGAATATTTTCCATGGTCATAACAATCTTCCTCTGTACCTATCAAGTAATTAAGAATTATTTTAGAAGATTTTTGTCAAGTTCTTCACTAAATTTATCTACTTCATCCTTTGTTTATAAGCTACTTTTATCTTCACAGAAATCTGTGTTCAGTGTGAATGCCTGAGAGCAGAACAAGTATCACTTGAAGTGATCTTTCTTGTCTATGAGGCTAGGATGAAACCAACTCTTTTTACATGCCTGTGAGGAAAACCTCCACAGGTTTGGGCTGACCCTTCTATTTAACTGCAACATCCTTATGTCTTTTGATACCAATTTAGTGAGAATGACAATTTATAATAGTAGAGGACTGGGGGACAGATTCACTTGCTATTAGAAACAACACAATTACAATGAACTTAAATTCCCACACAGTGGTACTAAAAATGTTATATTTATGGAAGGTTCAAAGTGATAGAACATATCCTAGCTTTAAAATAAATTTAAAAGCTGTGCCCCATATTAACTGATTCTCTCTCCACTTAAAAGAGATGCAAGGACAATAAATTACTAGCTAAGTTTACAAAACAATTAGATTTGGTAGTAGTCATCTAAAGCTGGGGTGAGCAAACTATGGGTCAGGAGGCCAAATCTGGTGCACCAACAACATAACTAACTATTTTAGCTCAAAAACCATACAAAAATGGGCAGTGACTGACCCGTGATCTAGAGCAAAAAAAGTGCTCTAAACCAAAGCTTGGTCAGGTAGAAACTCTTAAAATGCTACAGTCACTGGGGAATCTGCCACATTGGTCTACCCAGCTCTATATTTGTCAGGGATCAAAGATTTATGACATAACGAAGGCTTCATATCGGGCCATCCCATGAGATCCAGGGCCACTGCAAAATCGTTCAACATTTCTGTAGATTTTTTCTAGCCCTTTAGCCCCAGGGTTTAAAAATGAAAAAAATTAAATCTAATTTAACCAATGATATACCACGTTTAGATATTAAGTCTGGGAATGTATTATTGATTAATTTTTATGGGTGAAGAAAAGCATTATGTACACTAAGTGCTGTATATGTATTATTCATAGTATAAGCAAAGAGTCACTGAAATAAATTACTATTCAGGGAAGGACTATCAAGGACATGAACAAGAAAATAAATAATGAAAATTCACCTGAACTTCAACAAAATTCCTTTTAGCAAAAGCTTCCAGACAAAACAAACTTCTAGTTACTCACCCATGGCCATAGACAGGCATTTCATTTAACCATGTTTTCCAAAATAGCAGTTTCCCTTTCTTCTGGGGACTGGAATTCTCTTGAAAAATTCAACTCAATAACTCAAATTGGATAATACCTATAATTATAGTTCATAACTCAGATTGAAAAATTTAATTATTCAATTGTAATTAGATATCTGTTACACTAGATCCAAATAACATACAACATGTGTGTATTCAATCACAATGTTGGGGTATGGAGGGCTGGGGAAGTCCTTTGGCAATTTTCTACATGCTTATTTGATGTGTAATGCAAAACATTTATTTCTAGTTTTGAGATAAAATTAGATTAACTGAAATATTTCCCTCTCATTCTCAGGCTTTTGCCCCTTACCCTAGAACCTCCCCTTCTCCCACTGCTGAGCTCCTCCTGCAGCCTCCATTTCAAGGAAGGGCCCAGATCAGCCATCTTTCATGTTCTCTGGACTTTGCCACCATGGTTCCCATGGGTACCAGATGTTCTCAATTTCCCCATTCTTTTTCACCTCCCTTTAATGTTTTATCATCCTTCTTTAGAATGTAAGCTCCTCAGAAACAGGGATTGTCTTTTTACAAAATGCTTCCCTAGGACTTACTACCATGCCCTGAATACAATAACAGCCTCATAAATGTTTGCTGACTCGACTCAGGTTTAAGTTCGTACTCAGTATTTTCTTCCCAATATATAAAAAGTCTGTAGTTTGGGTTTTTTTTTTTCCCTAAAACTTGTCTTGAGCTTACCTGGTAAAGCTTCTATAAGGCCATCCAGATCACTAGAGAAAAACCTTCGGTTCAATGCATTACCATAATCACCTACAGTGGCCCCATTCTAATACCGCTAAACTCTCCCTTGGTAAGTTCAATAGTATATACCTAGCAATGTGGCACAGGGGATAGAGTGCCAGGCCTGGAGTCAGGAAGATTCATCTTCCTGAGTTCCTATCTGGCCTCAGACACAAGAGTAGTTGTGTGACCCTGAGCATGTCACTTTACCCTGTTTGCCTCAGTTCCTTGTCTGCAAAATGAGCTGGAAAAAAGGAAATGACAAGGCACGTTGGAACCTTTGCCAAGAAAACCCCAAATGGGAACATAACTGAAACAACTTAACAAAACTACCTACCAGGCAATTCAGTTAATACTTTTCTATTGCTGCATCCCCAATTCTTATTTCCAAGCCTGACCTTTTTCCTACGTTACAAACCCTCAACTCGAAACACAACATATTCGAATCCACATTTGAAATCCCATCCAGCTTTGTTCTCCTAACTTCTATATTTCAGTCACTGACACCACCATTTACACAACTTTGCATGTTGAAAAACTTAGTGTCATCTTTGACTGTCTTTTCCCTTACTTTTAACATCCAACCAGTTACCACATCCTGTGTGCTCTACCTCAGAAATCCTTCTTCTCTCTACTTCCAACACCACCTTTTTTCAACCAGTCTGGAACTATAAGAACAGTTTCCTAAACCAGTTTGCAAGAATATAATCTCTTTCTCTTCTATTCCCCACTCTCATACTCCCTCTCCCTGTTTAATCTTCCCTCTATAAATCTCTGATCAAGTCACTTCTCTGCTCAAAACACTTCAATGGCCTTTGCCTACACCTATACTTATAGAATGAATCTGCCCTAGCCTTTTCCAATTCAAATCCTAATCCACCCTTCCAGACAAAGCTAAAATTCAAATGCCCACCTACTAACTTGTTCTGGCTTCTAATTTCTTTTATGCATTTAACATATTTTGGATTAATTCTCCAAACTGTGTAATATGTACCAGGAAGGCAGGGATTGCATCTTTGCAAATGTCTTCCAAAGCTTTCAAATACTCTGAAGTATTTACTGAATTGAACTAGACACAGAAACAAAATTCTTATACTCCTTTTTGTATCTCAGTGTGAGAAATAGGTCAGTTTAACGGTAACTCAATTAACAAATATTCTAGGAACAAAACTCCTTTATAAATCAGAAATATTTAAAAACAAACCAAAAAAACCCCAAACAGTCACTGGTGAATAATAATACCTCTTTAAAGAGTTCTGTCCTACTCAGATGGAATAAACCAAACTGAACCTCGGCCAAAATGAATTCTTCTAGACCTGTCTTCTGTACAGGGCTCCACACACCCCACCCCTACTAGCCTCCATACAGCCCTTATCAAAAGAGAAAATGATCTTATTAGCCACTGATACTTGCTGACTGAATGTGAAAGTTTGAATCAATGTGTTATACCACTTGTATTTTAAACTTTTATCTTCAAAATTGTAGATTTAAAGACTTTTTCTTCATTGACAGAATTAAGGTTTTGGAGGGTACATAAAGATTAGGGCAGAAGGGCAGAATAGCTCTTCCAGGTAAATCTGATTTATTTTTTTTAAGTTGTCTCTTCCTCCCAAGAACAGTTGATTATTCGAACAACAAGTACCTACTATGTTCTAGGCACCATGTTAGTGGCAAGAAAAGCAGAAAAATGAATAGTTCCTGCTCTCAGTAAGTTTACATCCTAATAGAATACTATTGCGCTATAAGAAAGAAATGATGAGCAGGCAGACTTTAGAAAAACCTGGCCAGACTTCTATGAACTGATGCTGAGTGAAACTCCAAAAGACTCGTGATGGAAAATGCAGAGTCTGAACGTAGATCAAAGCAGACTATTCGCTCTCCTTTTCTTTTGTTGTTTTATTTCTTCTTTTTCATGGTTCTTCCCATTAGTTCTAATTCTTCTTTACATCATGAATAATGTGAAAATGTTTAATATGAATGCATAAGCAGAGCCTATACATGTCGTCTTGGGGATGGGGGGAGAAGAGAGTGGGGAAGAAAATTCAAAACTCAAAATCTTATGGAAGTATAAAAACTAAAAAAATTTTTTTAAGTTTACATTCTATTGAGAGAAAAATATGTTTCATATAAGTAGATAAAAAAAACACATAAAAAGTAAATATAAGGTAATGAGGAGGCATTAGCAGCATGGGGAGATCAGAACAACCTTAGACAGGAGGTGGTGCTAGAACTGTTTTGAAAGAAGCTAGGGATTCTAAGATGGGGACATGAGGTACTACATTCCAGAGATGAGGGAGATGGAATAAAAAGCAATTAAGCCAGTTTGGCAAGAAAAGTAGGGGATAATCCTTCTAGTGATCCAGGTTCACAATAGTAACGTCATCCTCAACTATTCATTTTTGCCTCACTCCATGCATCTAATCTGTTGCCAAACCTCTCTTGTGGCTACTACCCTCATCACCTGACCTATCTATTCCAACAGTCTCCTAATTGGTCTCATTCTATCCTCTCTCCCATCCAATCCATTCTCTACCCAACTACCAAATTTAGAGGTGATGACTTACTGAACTAGAACAATAGTAATATAAGAGAAAAGAAGAGATGTGAGAGAATGCTGTAGAGATAAAATCATTTTAACTGACTGGAAACAAGGGAAAGATCAAGTGAAGAGTCAAGGATGACCTGGTACAGCCGTAACCACACTGGCATACCCAGGATGGCTGCTAGCACAGCTTCTTAGATCTGTTTTACTAGAAAGATAGCAAGCTGTTCAAAGGGGTCAACAATCTTTTTAAATTACAATCATTAGTTCGGGGGGAAAATCAGCATCCTGAATTTCAGAGAAAATCCAAATAAAGAAAATACAAGCAGAAAAATAAAGACGAAAAACAGGGCTTCTAAATGTCTGAGAAATTAGCTCAGATCACTTATCAAGGCTGAACTATTTACATGCCAACATGGAAAAGTGAGAGTTGTAACTGATGAAGCTTTTCTTGGTATGAGGATGGGGGAAGGGAATACAAATGTATATATACATATACATACACATATATCTATATAAGAGGGTTTATATATGCATACAAGCACATATCTGAGTATATGTATATATGAATGCAGAGAGGGCATAGGATCAATTGAATAGGAAGGGACAACATTCTGGAGGGTGAAATCCTGAGGTGAGAGAGGATTGGATTGAGAGGAGGCAGGGAGAGACAGAATGGGGTTGAGCATCTCATGGAAGAAGCAAGAGATAATTGTTACAATAGAGGGGGAGAACAGGAAGGCAAAAGGGAAAGAGTCAACCTTGCTCTCACTGAACTTGGCTTAGGGAGGGAATGACATGAACTCTAAACTGGGTATCTTGCCACACAGGAGAGTAGGGGAAAGGGGGATAAGAGGTGGGATGATGGAGGGGAGGGCAGGGTAGGGGGGAGGGTTGATGAAAGTCCACACTTCTGTAGAGTGACAGGGACAGGGTAGAGAGTGGAACGGGGGGGGGGGGGGGGGTTGGCCAGGAGAGGAAGAAGGGACATGTAATCAGTCTCTCACAATATGCCCACTGTGGAGAGGTTCTGCGTAGTTACACATGTTTAGCCTATATTTGATTGCTTGTCCTTCCAGGGGGGTGGGTGACGAGGGAGGAAGAGAAAGAATCTAGAATTTGAATTTCTATAATCAAATGTTAAAAATATATATGACTATATATATATAATAATTATTATTATTATTATTAACTACATCCAACTGGAACTTGAGATGCACAGGTACTGTGGTAGGGAGATCTATCCTGCCCTACTAGAGGGTCGGAGGGGCAATGGGGGAGGACATAGGAGAGAACAGATTGGGGAAGGGGTTGTGCAATGGGATGGCTGTTTTGGGGTGGTGGGTAGGGGAAAGATGGGGAGAAAATTTGTAACTCAAAATCTCATGGAAATGAATGATGCTAAATGATTCTAAAATAAATAAAAGTTAAAAAAAAAAAAAAGAAATTAGCTCAGATCAACAGACAGATCCAACTGTCTGACCAAGACAATATATACATAGTTACCAGAGAAAGAAGCACTAACATTTGGAATTTTCAAAGTGGGAAGGGAAGAGGGAGAGAGTCGCATGGCAACAGGCCTGCCCCACCCCCTCCTTAACAGCTACCCAGAGTATCATCTGGTCAAAGCACAGGAACATTCTTCCAATCACTGAGCCCCAAAGAAAAATGCTAACCTCTGAGAACATACATCCTTTTTAGAGCCAGAGGGCATCACAACCCTCTTGACTCAGTGTCTAATCAGAAATTAACGAAAGATGTGAAAGCCTTCCTACAAGCAAGCCTCCCCTAAGCGAGCTTCCCTTAATGGGCTCCATGTGAGGCCTATTAATGGGCTGGGATGATTTTACATCCCATTAACATTACACCTGGGGACAGCTAGGTGGTGCAGTGCATACAGCACCGGCCTTGGAGCCAGGAGGATATGAGTTCAAATTCAACCTCAGACACTTAACACAAAAACTAGCCATGTGACCTTGGGCAAGTCACTTAACCCCAATTGTCCTACCTTCCCCCCTCCAAAAAGCAAAAAAAAAAAAAACAACCCCTAACATTACACCTGGACATTGCAAACCTGGGTGAACCAACCTAAAGCTTCCCTGGAGAGGCTAGAGTTGTCCAAAGGCAAATGCTGAAGTATTTTTCTCTATATCCAATGTTGCTTTAATAAAAGAACAGGCTGTCCACTGAACTGCTTATCCTCCCAGGAGAGAGAATTAGGAGCACCCTCGGCTCACTCTGCCAACTCCTCAACATCTCCATCACGTCCTTCAGTGCTGGCCACATTGCTGACTTCAAGGAGGCTTTCTTCCCCTGGGAAAGGGAAAAGGACTGGGAGAAGCAAGATGACATTAAGCCGAGTTGCTCATGTCCTGCACACTCTGGGTACCCACCCAACCAATGCAGAGGTCAAGAAAGCTCTGGGAAACCACAGCAATAGAGCTGAATGCCAAAAAGCTGGGTTTGAGTAGTTCCTGCCCATGATATAGGGCATTTCCAACAATAAGGACCAGGGAAGTTATGGAAACTTTGTTGAGGAGCTTTGTGTCTTTGACAAAGAAGGCAACAGCACAATCGTGGATGCTGAATTTCACCACAAGCTATCTACCCTGGATGAAAAGATGATGTGAGAAGAGGTGGAACCCTGTTGGCAGGTCAAGAAGATTCCAATGGCTCTATCAATTATGAAGCCTTTGTCAAACACATCATGTACATATAAATGAAACTCTCAAGAACAAGTGATCTCTATGAAGACTGACTGGAAACTAAGCCATGAACTTTAGGAACATTCACATTCAACTCTCCAGATCAGCTGACCAAGGCAGGAAAAAGCAAAGGAATCTGGATTATACAATACGAAGGCCTCTCCAATTTTTATGTACCTTTTGAGTTTCCTTTGAGTCCTCAAGTTATATTTCTACTGCACTAGTCAAATGTTTGCAGAAGCAAACAACCTGGACAAAGTTTCTACAAGTCTCAAGTCTAAGTTATTTCTCTTTCCACCATGGGTAAAATGTGTACCCTTGAAAGAATCTAACAATCAATAAATCACTTTGGTCAGTCAACAAAAGAGGAAACAGGATAGAGAGAATTTTGAACTCAAAATGTTAAAAAAAAATGTTAAAAATTGTCTTTACATACAATTGGAGGAAAAATAATTATATATTTTTTAAAGAGATAGGAGGCTAGTACAGCAGAAAGAACACTGTCCTCGAATTTAAGAAACCCGAGTTCCAGCTCTTATCACTCGCCAGCTGTGGGTGGCAGCATCTCTTAGGCCCTCATTTGTCACAGCCACAATCGACCTCGTCTCAATACAGAGCAGATGCACAAAAGTGAGAGACAGCATGTTTGCTTTCTGCTGTAGCTGGTAGTTAAGTTTCACTGCAACATACATTGTATAAAAGACAGTTATTTGAAATGAGGTTGGAGGTAGGGGCTGGGAGCACTAGATTGAAGGGTGGTGATGCTTGAATACCAGGTTAGGCAGTTAATATTCCTGAGATAGTAGGAGTTCCTGTTAGTTTTTGAGCAGAGTTACATGGTCACACCTTTATGCAGTGAACATTATTTAGGTAATTAAATGAAGGGAAGAGTAGAAA
>JAQQSV010020853.1:0-10905 GCA_028646515.1 Pseudochirops corinnae
AGTGGTTTGAATATAAAAATAATGATTTATCAAGTAATTTGGTAATTGCAAAACAAAACAACATTAAGATACTAAGAAATATAGGATCAACCAAACATTTTTAGATAAAAATTCAGGACATCTTATAATCTCTTATAAATACTTGGAGGTATTTACTGTAGTCAAAACCTTTAAATCATTGGTCATTTGCTTTGTGAGCATTATCTGTTAGAAGAATGGGTATAAAATAATGAAAGAAGGGATTGAAATGAAATGTTTATCTCTTTCATGATTTGGTCTTGAGTTGTTCTAAAACAAGGGATTTTAGAGTCAGTCTTTTCCATTAGAGTGATTTGATCCCACTAACATATAGATGAAGAAAGAAGTGGGAAAGAAAAAAATAGACCCCAGAAGGAGGTAGCAAGGCAAACTATTTGGTGACATTTGTGTATATTATTCAGCAAAAGCCTCCAATGACAACCAGTAGGGTACCCAGTTAGCATCAAGGAGGAAAGATCACCTTTGACTTAGGTAACAAAATGCAGTTCCACTAGGGAGTGTCCAGCAATTAAACATAAATGATTATGTGTGTTGGGAGGGTAATTGGGGGCACCAGGAAGGATGACCAAGTGACACTTGTGGAGCAGCAGGAGTGGAATTGTGTCCCTTAGTATTAAGGAGATGGAAGCAGAATGGAATGTGGCTTGATGGAAACTGTCCTGTGTTCAGATGCTAGAGGGTTTTGACTGTATAGACCATAGGCCCATTCTA
Organism: Pseudochirops corinnae; assembly: GCA_028646515.1. Taxonomy (NCBI): domain Eukaryota; kingdom Metazoa; phylum Chordata; class Mammalia; order Diprotodontia; family Pseudocheiridae; genus Pseudochirops; species Pseudochirops corinnae. The sequence continues at coordinate 751 of JAQQSV010020853.1, forward strand.
CATACCTTTTGACTGGAGCTACATAGGCTCATCCAGGTTTGTTCTAAATTATCTCACTACTTCAAGAAGATACAGGAGTTGAGGTGGTGGTGATGTTGGTGGTTTCAGAAACTAACAATGTCAAGGTTTCAAATTTAATAGATGCTAAGAATAGCAATAGTTCTGACCTCTTAAACCTCAATAAAGATCATTTCCTGGCAAATAACCTCCTGCATTACTCCACGAGCCCTTATTCTTCTTTAGTGTCTTAATCAGGATCAGTTAAGCTTGTCGTTTTAAGCCTGAGCCTGTCATAAGAATCCTGATCAAAGGCTTTCTCAAAATCCAAATGAAGTATATGCATAACCATTTTTAACCATGTCTGCAAAATGAAGATATGGGTACAAAATTCTCAGTCTATTGTAGTATATCATAAGCATTATAATATGCTTTCTTACAAGAGGCAATTCTTTTATAGAATGTATTGTTTGATGAGTGAAATAATCCTGATTATCTGTCCCTACTCTACAGGGAACCATGTGAAAGATTGGGTTGTCTGGAGGACAGAGCATGGGATGAAACTATTAGTCCTTTACTCTAGGCTGTGTATGACCTTAGACTAGACACTCCTTTCCATATTTTAATTTTGGCACTAATAAAATGAGAGTGATAATGGCTGAAATACTCTTTGAAATCTTCTTTTGAAATATATTGCATGTAATCAGTAGCAGTGGTTGTATAACTTGTGTAGTTCTTTTATTTTATTTAATTTTGTAACAGGATAAACATTTTCCTGTAAATTCGAGTACATTGATTTTTAGAGGGAAATGCAATGTTTGGGAAAAATAATTCCCAAAGAATGTACTTCTGTTTTGTTTGCTCAGTAATTTTCTCAGGTGTACCCTACAAGTTTTTTTTCTTTTCTTCCTCCCTCAGCATTATCATAAGGGAACATTTAAAATCCTAAGTGATTAGCAAAATATTTTTGTTATAGTTTAGGGAGTTCAAAGTAAACATGTTCATTTGTGAGTTTTCTGATATGCATGGTCATCCAGGGCTGAGGCTAAAGTACTTGGAGCTGTTCATAGGTTGAGAAGCAAAAGCTTAGAGTTATGATCTTGGATCCTGATAGAAGACAGCTTCAAAGCTCCACAGCCAAGTTCAATCAATCAGTTAATCAGTCAGCAAGCATTTATTAAGACCCTACTAGATAAAAAGGCAATGTTGTAGGTATTGGGGATACAAATACACAGAATAAGACATTTTTTACTCTAAGGAGCATATATTCTTTAAGGGGAAACAATATGTACCTATAAGCATAAACATAGAATTAATAAAATTAATTAGGTTGCTATGAGTTAGAAAAAAATGATCTGAAGAAAACAAAAAAAAAAGGTTCAGAAAGATACAGACGCAAAATACAGGCATACCTTGGAAATATTACAGGTTTGTTTCTAGACCACCATAAACAGAGAATATTGCTATGAAGCAAGTCACATTTTTTTTGTTTCCCAATGCATACGAAAGTTATCTTTACTGTATACTGTACTATAATCTATTAAGTATGCAATGGTATTATATAAAAATATACAGACCTTAATTAAAATACTTTATTAAAAATGCCAACCATAATCTGAGTCTTCAACAAGTCATAATCCATTTCTGGGTGGAGGGTCTTGCCTCGATGTTGATGACTGCTGACTGATCAGGGTAGCAGTTGCAGAATATTGGGGTGGCTGTGGCAATATCTTAAAAGAAGACAACAAAGAAGTTTGCCATGTTGATTGACTTTGAAATCTTTCATGGGAGATTTCTGCATAGCACAAGATGCTGTTTGATATTGCTTTACTCAGAGTGGAACTTCTTTCAAAATTGGAATCAATCCTCTCAATCCACTGCTGCTTTATCAACTAAGTTTATGTAATATTCTTCAATATCATTTTGTATTAGGGAATAGGGAGGCTTGAGGAAGAGCCAAGAGACAGGGGAATGGCTGGTTGGTGGAACACTCAGAACAAACATTTATCCATAAAGTTTAACATATTATATGGGCATGGTTTGTGGAACCCCCCAAAATGACAGTAGTAACATCAGAGATGCCTGATTACAGATCACCATAACATAATAATAATGAAAAAGTATAAATATTGCAAAAATTACCAAAACATGACACATAGACACAATTTGAGCACAGAATGTTGGAAAAATATCACTTGATAGATTTGCTGCAAGCAAATTTGTTACCACAAACCTTCAATTTGTAATAAAAAAGAAAAAAAGTGATATATGGGATGTGTATTAAATGTGATATGCCTGCAGAGTAGTTTTGTTACTACCCTGTTAAATTACATGTTAATTAAAAATTATCATGTCATCATATTACATGTCATATAATGTGACATAAGATGATAGATATATTTATAAAACTACTTAAAACAAATTACATAATAAAATTTCAGTTTTTCACACAAATCTCTTGCTCTCTGTATATTGAAATATTTATTGATGATTATTAAATTCAAAATAAAAGACAACAAAAACTTCATGCTATTACTTTTACACTCCAAAGTCAATGTAATTTCAATGAAATTTCAATGAATTTCAATGTTTCAATGAATTTACTGTAATTTCAATGAAATTACTGTTACTGTAGTTCTTGGTATTTAACATAAACAGAAGTATTTTAATACTTGTGATACCCACTCCCTTTGAAATATACTGTTAATTCAATAAGGGAGATGTGAAATGGTTCATTGGATTGTCTATCTATCAATTCAGTACTCAACTGTTGTCTTTAAATCCTCTTATTACTGTTGACCTCATGGTCCCTTGTTCTGCTGAGCTGGCCCAAGACAGTGCTTCCTGTCAGGAACTAAAAAGAAGCATTGATTTTGGCAGCCACAATTCAGTGCAGCACAGACAGGCAAATTAAGAGAGGTGCTAATGGCAAAATGAGGGGTAGAGAAGCAAATTCTCAGCACACGGGGAATCACAAAGATGAAGTTATTGCCTACATTAAAGAACACACACGTTCTCATAGAGAAATTTATTAAAGAGTGTGAAAACTGAAGAAAAAGGAGTCACTAATGATAAAAAAGATAAAAGACAGAAAACAACATTTTTTCCCTTTTTAAAAATGAGTAACATTTGGGTTGGAGGGCAGGAATGAGACCAAAGGGGCCAGTTAATAATGTGACAAAAGGAACTGATACTACCAAAGACCAAGATAAAATTGAAAACTTTCACCTCAATGTTTACTGAAGAGAAGGCCGAGGATACAGACTGAAATACCTTTTCCTGTAGGAGAGAATGAAATATTAAAAGACTTTATTATTGCATTGAAGCAGATAATTAGGCAATTAGAACTATTATAAGTTGATACAGTACCAGAACTATAAAGCATGCCTGCCAAATCTCGACTTTTAAAGCTAACACTTGCTTTGTAACATTACTCTTGCTTTTACATTCATTGGTTTTTTAAAAAATTGGTTTATTGCCAGTTTGGACTGCTTTCTGTTTTTGTGAACAGAAACACTGAGGGGGTGAGTATGTGGGCATAATGGAAAGAAATGGTCATTTCATAAAAATAGAAAGACGTCGTCAGAGAAGGAGCAATTCTGGCTAGTGGAGAAAGATTTATGAACTCAAGCCAATCATCTTGCAAAAATTTGTTCTTCCTTAAGTCATAAGAGTTCAAGTTACCCTTTTAAGCAAATGTACATTAAACTTATTGTTGCTGAAATCAAATGCTCATGAAAGTTTGTAAAAAAAAATGCCATTCACAAGAAAAATATCAAGAAGAATAAATTAAAATTAATTTTTTCCTTAATAATATTTTTCCCATTTATAAGTAAAGATAGTTTTCAACATTCATTTAGGTGAAATCTTGAGTTCCAAATTTTTTCCATCATTCCATTCGCTTCCCCAAGATAGTAAACATCTGATGTAGCTTATACATGTACAATCATGTTAAACATATTTCCATATTAGTCATGTTGTGAAAGAAGAATCAGAACAAAAGGGAAAAACAATGAGAGAAAAAAAGAAAAAAAGTGAAAATAGTATGTTTTGATCTGCATTCAGATTTCATAGTTCTTTTTTCTGGATATGGTTAGCATTTTTCCACCATGAGTCTTATGTAATTGTTTTGGATTATTGTATTGCTGAGAAGAGCTAAGTCTATCATTGTTAATCATTGCACAATGTTGCTGTTTCTAAGAACAATGTTCTTCTCCTGATTCTGCTTACTTAACTCAGCATCAATTCATGTAAGTCTTTCCAGGTTTTTCTGAAATCTACCTGCTCATCATTTCTTATAGCACAGTAGTATTTCATTACTGTCATATGACACAACTTGTTCAGTCCCAATTGATGAGCATCCCCCCAATTTCCACTTCTTTGCCACCATAAAAAGAGCTGCTATAAATATTTTTATATATGTGGGTCCTCTTACCTTTTTCATGATCTGTTTGGCATACAGACCCAGTAGTTATATTGCCACAGTAAAGGGTATGCATAGTTTTATAACCCTTTGGGCATAGTTCTGAATATGTTTTCAAATCATTTCACAACTCTACTAACAATGCATTAGTGTTCTGATTTTCCCACATCTTCTCCAACATTTATCATTTTTCTTTTCTGCCATATTAGCCAATCTGATAGGTGTGAGGTGGTACCTCAGAATTATTTTAATTTGAATTTCTCTAATCAATAGTGATTTAGAGCATTTTTTCATATGACTGTAGATAGCTTTATTTTCTTCGTCTGAAAACTGTCTGTTCATATCCTTTGGCCATTTCAGTTCTCTATATATTTGAGAAATCAGGCCTTTATCAGACATACTGGCTATAAAAATTATTTCTTAGCTTTCTGCTTTCCTTCTCATCTTGGTTGTATTGGTTTTGTTTGTGTAAAACCTTTTAATTTCATGTAATCAAAATTATTCACTTTAAATTTCATAATGTTCTGTATCTCTAATTTGATCATAAATTCTTCCCTTCTCCATATAGCTGACAGGTAAATGATTCCTTGCTCACCTAATTTACTTATGGTAGTATCCTTTATGTCTAATTCATGCACCCATTTCAACCTTATCTTGGCATTGGTTATGAGATATTGGTCTATGCCTACTTTCTATCCTATTATTTTCTAGTTTTCCCAACAGTTTTTGTCAAATAGTGAATTCTTATCCCAGAAGGTAGAGTCTTTGGGAATAAAGATTGTCAATGAACTTTGATAAATGGGTCATTTTATTGATCAGAAGGAAGTTGGAGTTACTAAGTATATTCTGATAGTTCACAGATGACTACTGTCGTACCCTTCTGGACTTCTTCCCAAAGTTACGCTTGAACCATCTGGTTGTATTTCATAGAGGTGAGCTGTTATGTCCCATTGTAGTCTTAGCACTAGTTCATGAGCTCTTCCAAGTCTACTTCCTGTTAACAATCAACAAGTCATCACAATTTATGTTTATGAAAGGCTTTTATTTAAATGGCAGAGAAAGAATAGTAGTTATAAAACATTATTCCCCCAGGGTACATTAACCCACAAATGCACACAGAATTCATGGTAAGCCCGGCATCAAACTTGAGTTACAACAGGCAAAGTACATGTGTAGCGTATGCATGTGTCAAAGATACCTCACAACTCCTAGTATTCCTGGCACTGGACTCCTTTCTTACAATTTAAAGACCTCATAGAGCTTCCATTAGTTTGAATATCTCTGCTAGGTGGATAGATCATCTCTATTCCCAGTCTTTTTCTCTTTATGATATTACTTGCTTCTCTGCTGCCAAAGCTTGTACTCCTTGAAGCTGCTTCCTGCCTCAGGGGTTCATCTGCCTTTAGTTTGTATCTCTTCCCTACTAAATGTTGCGTCTTCTTCGGGTCCAGTAGTACCCCCTTCAAAGCTGCATGGACAGTAAAGAGAGGGATATGTAGGGTAAGAGACTCAGGCAACTCTCAATTTCAACTATGAAATTCTTTTAAACACTTTAATTAAACAATTTAATTAAAGTATTTAATTAATAAATTAAATTTATTATTAAATAATAATTGAGAACTCACTGTGGGAGGTGGAGTCAAGATGGAAAGAAGTTGTAAGTACAGTAAGTGCACCCTTAAAATTCTTCCAAACAGATATGGAAAATGCATCAGACCAAATCCTGATGAAGAAATCCAAGAAAAAGTCAAAGCGAGTCATTTTCCTACCCCACAGAGACAGGCACAGAAGTCTGCAGACATTGGTAATGGATCATTTCAGAAGGACATGGCATGGAACATTTCCCGTACCCTAAAATACTTGTGCATCAAGGCAATATAAGATCCCAGAGCTATATCAAGGAAACTCAGTGGAAACAAGTGCCAACTAGCAATTTGGCATTTGGCAATTTAATAAAATTAAATTATTAAATCAAATAAATTTAAATAATAATTTAATTAATTAAAGTATTAAATACTTCAAATATTTTTAAAGCCCTCTGAGGCATAGTTAATATATTAATTCAAAGGCATTGTTTTCTTCTTAATGCAATAAAGGAGGTGTTTTCATTCCAAAAAATGATGTAGATGAATCTCTTTAGCCAGTTTAACTCCTCACTAACACATTTCCATTACATTCTCAGTCTTCTATGACTATATCAGCTGAGTTGGGGTGGGGCAGGAGTGGACAGAATGACTACTCTTATACTATTAAAGTTTATAAGAAGATGATGATATATTTATATTTAGAAAAGAGCATTTCACTGGCACAATTTACATGTTACTTGCAAACTTAAAAACTAGGGCTTCCTCCAGATATCATTTGGAACTGTTATCATGGTCACTTCAGGGTTTCCCTTTGTTCCTTAAAAACGGGTTTAAAATGTCTATTGTAGGTTCTTTAAAAATTTTATATATATATATGTGTATTCTGTATATATTTGCATATATCAGCAAAATTCTCTTTTCTCTTCCTCCCATCCTACTATGTCATTGAGAATGAAATAAAACTGAAATCATTGTCACAAATATGCCTACAGTAAATAAAATTTCCATATTAGACTGTGTGTGCACACACATATATGTGAACACACTCATATATATATTTATGTATATATATACATACATATATAATATATACATATATATATGTTTATATATGTTATTCTGGCCCCTGAGTCTTTTATCTCTTTATCAGGAAATAGATAGCATATTTCATTATTTGCCATTACAATGGTCAGAGTTCCTAATTCTTTCAAAGAATTATATTGCCATGGTGAACAATTAATTCCATATTTACCATATTGTTGTTATTATATATGTTGTTTTTGTTTCTGTTAAATTCACTCTTCATCTGTTCATATAAGTATGCTAAGGTTTCTATGAAATGCCCTTTGTTACTTTTTACAATTTAGTAGTATTCAATAGTATTCTATCACATTTATGTGCCACAAGCTGTTCATCTATTCGTCAATTTATGGAGACCCCTTCATATTCCCATCCTTTACCACCTTAAAAAGTGCTAGAAATAATTTTATACACCCTTAGTTAGTGTTTATTTTGCTTAGGGGTATATTCTCTAATTTCCCCTTGTTTCATCTTCCTTTTCTGTCCTATTTCCCATTTGAGTAAGATGTATTTCTTTTACATAACCTGTTTGTGTGTATGTCTGTGTTGAATATGTGTGTGTGTGTATATGTGTGTGTAATTTTTGCTCTACCAGTCTAATTTCATTGATAAAAATATTTTAAACTTTCTTAGTTCATCTTTTCCAGGAATTTTAGTTGAGTCTGTGCCCAAACTGTGCTTTTCTTTGAAGCTTTGCTAGTACATTATTTGGAGTCTTTCTTTCCTTCCGGGTTTGTGTCTTGAGCATCCTTATACTATAATAGGTTTTTTTTTTATGATGGGATTTTTTTGTTTGTTTGTTTGTTTGTTTCCTCACTCTTCCAGCTTACCTCCTGACTTCAGACTTTTTAGTTAGGGTCAAGCTCTGCACACTTCTGGTGGGAATGTCTGAAATGATTTTGTTTCTACTTTCTTGGAGGTATTGAGTGTTTTGTTATCCCAGGATCTCAGGGATGAATCAGTCTGGAAGCCTGTGAACTTTTAGTACTTATGAAGTAGTATAATCCAGCGAAAAAGTACCCTGGTATGAACTCTGAAACTTTCTGACCTGGATTTGGGTCTGAGGAACAGTAGATTGGTGCTGGACTTTTCTAATAACAACTGCCTAAGAAGTTCTGCTGATTCTGAGTGATAGAACTGTAGGTTTCCCTTGGCTTGGTATTTCTTTTCTGATTATTCCTCAATAGATTTTAGACTGGGCTAATAGCTGGAGCTGAGAACCTGCTGTAGTCCTGAGACCCAAGACACATTACCAATGCTTGCTCCTAAAATTTCCCCTCTAGGCTACCTTGAATATGTGATTGCACCTTACCCCTCCTCAGTATACCTTGAATCAGTGACCTGGTACTAGGCAGTGGGCAACAAAACTGCCACTTGGCACTTGTTCCCATTGAGTTTCCTTCATATGGTTCTGGGATCTTATATTGCCATGGTGCACAATTATTTTTAGGGCATGAGAATGTTTCATATGGTGTCTTCCTGGAAAGATCCATCACCAATGTCTGCAGACTTACCTGCCTGTTTCTGTGGGCTAGTAAAATGACTCACTGACTTTTTCTTGGATTTCCTCATCAGGATTTGGTCTGATGCATTTTCCATATCTGTTTGGAAGAATTTTAAGGGTGAGCTTGCATATTTACAACTTCTTTCCATCTTGACTCCACCTCCCACAGTGAGTTCTCTATGAAATTAATGTTTCTTAAAGTAGTAATAGGCATAGATTTTTCTTAGAATGGTAGGTTTTATGCTGGTAGCTGGCACCAGGGAGGGGTGACTTGACGATCATGTCCATGCATTGTTAAGGATAGTGTTACATCTACACTTAAGAACTTGGCAAGAGCACTTTTCTGCTTTACCTTTCATCCATGAACTTTTGTTTTCCTTTCTCTTTTACTATGGGGAGCCCCACATAGCTATATTTTACAGCACATGGACTTGACTGACTCTTAAAAAGGTAGAGGGTTTTTTTTTTTTTTTTTGGAGGGGTGATGGGGGCAAAGTAGAACAGGATTACCATGGCAGGGAGTGGCAATTGGGTGAGAAAATATTCTGGGACTTTTATTACTTTCAGGAAACTCTAGATTGGTTGTCATAGTGAGTATAGAGCTCTTATTGCCTACAAGAATAATGTCTTGGTTTTTCCTGAACTGGGGATTATGGAAGCAGAGGAAAGTGACTTTAGCACTTCTTTAGCCTTAAATTTGACTCTAGTGATTTTTCATTAGTAAAGTTCTGTTAAGATGCAACTTCTTTCAGTTTTCCTGAATCTGGGTTCACCCTATGTCAGCAACCATTCTGGTTGAGCCTTCACCTTCATTCAATCATGCCACCCAAGTTCAATCCTAATGAAATTAAAGGCATGTTTTAAAAACACACTGGTGGTAAAGTTGGTGCCACATCTGCTCTGGTCCCCTAGATTGTTTCCTTTGTTCAGTCTCCCCAAAATATTGGTGATGATATCACTGAGGCAACTGGTGACTCAAATGGGCTAAGAATCACAGTGAAATTTCCCATACAAAACAGGCAGGCCTGGACTGAGCTTGTGCTTTCTCTGCCTCAGCCTTGATCATCAAAGCCATTAAAAAAAAAGCTTGTCGGAACAGAAAAAAAGCAGAAAAATATTAAACACAATGGAAACATGTATTGATGAGATTATAAACATTGCTCAATAGATGAGGCACCAAAACCTGGCAAGAGATTCTCTGTAACCATTAAATAAATTCTTGGAATAGCTGTAATGATACTAGGATTTGAAGATCTTCCACGCTCCTTGAGCTTGCTGATGTAGCAGGAAGGGGTGGAGCAAGAGAACGCCAGAACCAAGCCAGTCTCCGTGCAGTGCGGACTGGAAGCGCGTCAGAGGCAGTGGCTGCGGTTGCGAACTCCTTTTGCTTTGAGCGGGCCAGAATCTCTGCTAAGGACTCCTGCTGAGGACTGCCTGGGGCAGGAGCTGCCAGGGGCCGGAGCTGCTGGGACCAAGCTGCCTGGACGCTGAGCAGTTGCGTGCGTGAGGAGAGGAGGATCTTTGCCTGAGGTAGCCTGTCCTGTTTGAAGGCTTGAGGATGTGGG
>JAQQSV010020854.1:0-10905 GCA_028646515.1 Pseudochirops corinnae
TAGTTGAACTTTAATAAGTTCCTTACGATATCCATTCCCTGTTTATCTTCTCATGTTTCTCTTGCTTCTTGTATTTAAATGTCAAATTTTCTATTCAACTCTGGTTTTTTCATCAAGAATGCTTGAAAGTCCTCTATTTCATGAATGACCATATATTCCCCTGAAACATTATACTTAGTTTTGCTGGGTAGGTGATTCTTGGTTTTAATCCTAGCTCCTTTGAGCTCCGCAATATCATATTCCAAGCCTTATGAACCCTTATTGTAGAAACTGCTAGATTTTGTGTTATCCTGATTGTGTTTCCACAATATTCAAATTGTTTCTTCTTGGCAGCTTGTAATATTTTCTCCTTGATCTAGAAACTCTGAAACCTGGCTGTAATATTCCTAGGAGTTTTCTTTTTGGGATCTTTTTCAAGAGGTGATTGGTGAATTCTTTCAAGTTCTATTTTTCCTTCTGATTCTAAAATATCAGGGCAATTTTCCCTGAGAATTTCTTGAAGGATGATTTCTAGGTTCTTTTTTTGAACATGGCTTTCGGGTAGTCCAATAATTTTTAAATTGTCTCTCCTGGATCTATTTTCTAGATCAGTGGCTTTTCCAATGAGATATTTCACATTGCCTTCTATTTTTTCATTTGTTTGGATCTGTTTAATAGTATCTTGATTTCTCATAAAGTCACTAGCTTCCATTTGTTCCAATATAATTCTGAAGGAATTATTCTCTTCAGTGAGCTTTTGAAATTCTTTTTCCATCAGGCAAATTAGTCTTTTTAAGGCATTCTTCTCCTCATTGGCTTTATAGGCCTCTTTTGCCATTTGAGTTAGTCTGTTTTTTAAGGTGTTATTTTCTTCAGTCAGGTTATTGACTCTCTTTTCATGATTTTTTTGCATCATTCTCATTTCTTTTCCAATTTTTCCTCCACTTGTCTTAATTGATTTTCAAAGTCCTTCTTGAACTCCTCCATAGCCTGTAAGGAATTCATATTTTTTTTGGAAGCTTTTGGTGCAGGAATTCTGACTTAGATTGTCTTCCTCCCATTCCATGCTTTAATCCTTTTTGTCCCCAAAAAAGGAATCTAAGGTTTGATTGCTGTGCTTGCTTTGCTTCCTTTGCTTGCTCATGTTGTCACTCAATTACTTGACTTTTGAGCTCTTTCCTACAGTAGAACTATGCTTCCAGAAAGGAGAACTTTGTCCCAAATTGCTGGGGTTTTCACAGTTGTTGGAGCTATTAATTGGGTGCCCTCTCTGCTGCCCCCGCAAGATCTGGCTCACTGGTTACACACCTCAGGACCACCACCCAAGACCATGATCCAGACCCAGGCAGGGTAAAGGAAGAGCAATTACCCTCTGAATGGTCACTTGGTCCCCCTATGATCTGCAGGCCAGGAGCTCTAAAGCAGCCATGTGGAGGCAGCTGCACAGCTGCAGCACCTCTGCTGCTTCTCCCCTTCTCGCTCTGGGGGCAGTGGCCAGACTGTGCTCTTGGTCCCCCTGTTCCCAAAAGTTCCACACTGACCTTTCACTTTGTCCCTAGCATTTATGGATTGATAATTCTGGAAACTGCCACAGCTGCTGGTGATCTACTCCCCCAAGGTCCACTCCAGCCACTGCTGGTCAGAGCTGCCCTGTGGCTAAAACCAGCATGCTGTGATGGACCCTTCCTGTAGGCCTGCCTTCAGCAGAAGATTTGTTTCTCTCTGTCACTTTGTGCGTTCTGTAGTTCTAAAATTTGTTTAAAGTCATATTTTATAGGTATTTGAGGTGGTTATAGGGGAAACCATGAGTTTTCCTGCTTCTATGCTACCATCTTGGCTCTGCCTGAATCCAGTTCTTTATGACTTCAGAACTGCCAACTGCCTCTCTATCCACTATGCCTTTGAGCTCTCTCTGTCTCTGTCTATGTCTCTCTCTCCTATTATTAGTAATAAGCCCTATGGTCAAATTATAGGCTGTGTTTCTGTTACTCCAAACCCTAAACTGGCCTGGCATAGAACCACTGGCCTGAGATCCCTAGGATCATCTTTCGGTTCTAGGTCAAGGTCACACAGAGTTAGGGATGGAGTCTGAATTCATGTTTCTTGGTTCTTAAGCCATTGTTCTTTCCACTATAGCACCATCTTGCCTCAGAGATCCCTGAAATCTTTAAGCCATATTTATGGAAAATTTAAAAATATATATAATTTTGTCAATTTTATTTTGAGCATTTTTAGTCATTCAAGTAGATTTTTTGACTCACTAAGTCAATATGATAATGCCAAAGAAGTATGGTCCTAAATAATGTTGTTTTAGAAATGGTTCGTGACACCTAAGTGCTTTGGTGTGGGATATAGGAAGCTCCCCTCCTGCACCCTGAGAATGTAGACACATAGAGCTTGTCTCTCAGCATAAACAGGAACAGACTTGCATAATGCTATTACCAATGAGCTCTGTGTGTACATCTTTTGAGTACTGTAAACAAAGTCTAATATGGTATTACCTTATACAATAAAAAAGGCATTCTGGAAAACCAACCAAAAAAGAGACAAGGTGTTCAACAACTGACTCTGGGGGGCAGGGGAGGGGGAGTATGCCTGACATACTTATGAGTTTAATCTCCATTATTAACATTTTCTCCATCACTTTCTTAAGTCTAGCCAATTGATGAAATCAATCAAGATTTGATTTGTAGTTTGTCAATTTCCAAGGTGTAAATTTCACACTGGAAATTTAACAATCAGCTCTCCTTATGAATTGGCTCCAGCATACTCCTAAATGAAGGCAACAAATGGCACCTGGCTTCTCCAGCATCATATACACATATTAAAGATGCATCCTTTCATATATTAAAACATATACACCTATATGTACATGTACATGTATGTATTGTGCACATATAAACACATGCACACATATATATGTGTGTATGGAAGTCATTATTCCTGCTGTCCCAAGCTGACCTGGAATTGCAGTTGATCAGTTAAACATTAACAACTCAGTTTCAAATATAGAACCAAGAACTTCTAGACCCCTGAGACCTTGATCAGTTGTAAAGAATATTACTAATAAATCTCATGTGGATTTATTTTGTGTGTGAGTTGGTTCTCTTTTTCCTTTCTTATCATGGATATTGTTTTTTAGCACAAAATCATTTGTTTAAAGAGGTATTTGCCACTAAATATAGGTGGGAAATAGGTAAGACTTGATTAATTCTCCTTTTCATTTTAAGAAAAATCCTACAGACCAAGAAAATCTCACTTATTCAAGTCCCATAACCAATGAAATCACAGATCTATTGAAGAGGCGACAATAAATGTTGCATAAAGACAATCTTCCTCTGTTTTATTCTCTTTATAATCCATGGACCTACAACCTTCACAAATATCTGACTCATTCCCTTTCCTATGGAATCATCCTCTAGATAAGTGATTAGAAGAAATACCTTCATTACTACATATTTCTGAGTGACACACTAGGATCCCTCCATACCTTAAGAGTAATGTCCAGAAAGAGACATTTCCACAGCAACTAAGTCACTAAGAGTTGGACATGACTGAAAAACAACTGAGCAACAATAATAACTGTCTGTGTGACCCAAGGCCACTAAGGTAACCCATCCAGACCTCAGTTTCCTTATCTGTGAAATGGAGAGGTTGGATCAGGTGACCCCTCAGGTCAATTGGGGGCCTGAATCTGTGATTCTATGACCCTAAGTAAATGATACCAATGATTAGATCCCTAGAAGCTCAGGGGAGAGTTTGATAAAGAAAAAGAACATCCCGGAAAGATTTCATTAAGGGAAATTCATGTTTCATTCCTATCATGAAATCTTGACCCAGTTGAACTTTGGAGGAAAAGAATGGCTTAACTAAGTACGATGGAAAGGTATGCCAAAGAGATCATACAATAAGCAAGAATGTGGTGGTGAGAGGAGAATACAGTGCTCTAAGAAATCATACACAGCCTAGTCCAACTCAAGCAGGGAATTTATATGACAAAACAAAGATGAGGTGGGAGATGTAGACCAGAGAATCTGAGCATCTGAAACAACCTTAGAGGTTCCCTAGCCCAACCTTCTCCAAGATGTCTCTTCTGTAGCATCTCTAACCAGTGGCCATCCAACCCCTGCTTGAGAAACTGTTTCATTAGTCCATTAGGAGCTATCCCACACATAGCCATATTTTTGTTAGTCATCATTCCTTGATACTTCAACCTTTGTTTCCTTGTGGTCATTAGAAAACAAAGTGCTCAGATTTGTGGTGAGAAGGAATTGAAACTGCAGAGTATCAACTTTAAATCTTCAATGTAAGGTGTAGAGTGCCTTCTTAATGACAATTATTTTATCCTTTGTGAATTTCATGATACTTCGCTTTTTCTCACTTTTGTGCTCAGAAACCTTCAATGGCTCCCCAGTGCCTGCCAAATTACATTTACACTCCCCAACCTGGAATCTGAGGCTCTTTTTATGAGGGTAGCAGCCTATCTTTTCATCCCATCCCCTATTATGCACTCACTCAATCCACAAGCATTTTTTAAGCATTTGCTATGTTCTCATATCCCCTAAGAGAAGGGATGTGGCATATGGAATCCCTCAATATTTTAGTAAATCTATGACTTATCTTCTCATCATATATGATTCTTGTCAAAGTCTTCCCATGAATTCCATAGGAAGAATCAAACTAAGGTAGGTAATGGAGACCTTTCTCTGGATCTTTCAATAATCTGTGGGTGGTGCTTGGGGCTATTTTTATATAACTAGTCCACCTCCCTTTCCATTCTTACATTTCCTGGATGGTATCTTTTCTACTGCCTCTTAGTCAAATGCTATAAATTACTTATACCCATCATGTATCTCTCCATTACTACTTAGGTCAACCACAGTTTTGATTCTTCAGAGATTGTGGTATAATATGATTCACAGGCATCACCAGAGAAATCACTGGAAGATTTTTAATTAAAAAAAGCAACACACTCCCTTGGGTTTTTGTATTGGGAAGCATTTGGGGACCACTATAAGTGCTGAACAATTTCCCAAATGCAATTCAACCCACTACCTCTTATTGATTTTAAGGCTTAAGCCCACCTCATATCCCTTCTGAGATAAATGGACTCCCCGAATGCACAGCCCATTCATCTGCATGTTACAGCCTAGGAAACAGGCATTCTCCATCAGGTTAGTTTTCCTTGTATTTGTCATCAGGATTATTTCTTTGAAGTGGTTGAAAATCTTGTGAAGGAGATCTCATCATATTTTCTGAGACTTGATACAATCAATACCATATTATCTGTGAGTAGAAACACTTGGACAACTTCACCATATGAGAACTCCCTTTCAGGTTGGGTTCTGCACAGGATACATTCATTCTCACTGGCCCTAGAGGGAAGAACCAGGAACAATATATACAAGTGGCAAGGAGGCAAATTTACGTTTCATATCAGAAAAAAACCCCAACATTTCTTATCATTAAGAGTTATGCAAAAGCAGGAGCAGCTACATAGCATAGTGGATAGAGAACTGAGACTGGAGTTCAAATCTGCCCTCAGAAACTTACCAGCTATGTGACCCTGGATAAGTCATTTAACCCCTTTTCCCTCAGTTTCCTCATCTGTAAAATGAGCTGGAGAAGAAAATGGCAAACCACTCCAGTGTCTCTGCCAAGAAAGCCCCACATAGTGTCACAAAGAGTCAGACATGACTGAAACAACTCAACAACAGCAACAACAACAAAAGTGGAATGAGTTACCTCCAGAGATGGATTTCTCCTTCCCCACCATAAATGTCTTCAAGTATTGGCTAGATGATGTCATGCCAGCTATGCTACAGCAAGGGTGCCTTTTGAGTATGGGTTGGACTAGGTGGACACTGAAGTCTCTTCTAACTTTCATCTACGGTGACTATGAGCCCCTGATCTTTTACCTAGTCATGTATCAACAATATCCCCCCAACCTGAGAGGGTAGGAAAGCATGTATAGTCATCAAAACTTCATGACAGAAGCAAAGACAAAGCAAAGGGGTGTGTCCATAGGGAAAGGGACTGGATCTGTAATTTCATTAGTACAGGAAACTCCCAGATTAGGATATTTCCTCCACCAATGAAGACCAGCATCTTTGCTGCCATTTATAGTCTTAAAGAGATTCCTAGATTACTGACTAGCCCAGGGTCACACAGTTATATGCTGTCAGTGCTCAATAGATTTTTATTGAAGTGAATATTCCTCAAGGTCATCTATCACTCCACCCACTCCACTAGACCACTAACTGCCAAAAGATTCTTGTTTAAGTCAAATGGAAATTTCCCTCCCCATAACTTCCCAATGCTAAAAGTATAATTCAGGTAATACAAATCTAAGTGATTGATGGGGAAGAAAAAGGACAGGTACCTAAAAAGACCACAGGACATAACTGAGGATAAATACAGGAGATTAAAGGGAGGACAAATTCGAAAGAGTGGCTGTAGTCTTGTGGAAATTAAGGTAAAAAGATAAACCTCCAAATAAACCAAGCTTAGGGGTGAATGCTAAGGACAACAGACACTTTTTTTTTAGCTAATTTGAGGGCAAGAGGAAGATTAGGGTGAATGGGATGATGGTAGCAGATGAGAGAGATAGCAAAGGCTGCCCTAGCTTCCTTTAAGTCCCAGCTAAAATCCTGCCTTCTACAGGAAGTTCTAACCAATCCCTCTTAATTCTAGTGCCTTCCCTTTATTGATTATCTGCTATTTATCCTATATGGATTTTGTTGCATTGTTTCTCCATCATTAGAATGTAAGCTTCTTGAGAGAAGGGACTGTCTTTTCACCTTTCTTTGTATCCTCAATGCTTAGCATAGTGCCTGGCACTTAATAAATAAATGTTTATTGATTAATTGATATGTGTGCTTTCTCTGATTTCTGTTTTACTATAAATTTACATGAATCAGCTAATTTGCTATTTACTCCATGTGTACATTGTATAGCATCTGGTAGGAAGGGAGTTAAGCTTTGGATACTTCACTTAAGGGGCTCTTTCCACACTAAGAGAGAACAATCAGGACCAGCTTGAACCTAAAATTATTTCCCTTAGTCTAAAAATATTTATGTTTATTGACTGACTGAAAAATAACTGAATTATTTTGCTCCTGCTTTCCCTACTACAGATGATGATCTTTAGACTGAGACAAGAACAGAAGTTAAGGGTCAGAAGAGATTTCAATGGACATTTAGTCCAACCCATGATTCCAAGAGAATTTTCTTTACAGCATAATTGAAAAAATGGTCAATGTTTGCTGGAAAAAGAACTGATTGAGGAGGCTGGGTGGTGCAATGAATAGAGCACTGGCCCTGAAGTTAGGAGAACCTGAGTTCAAATCCGACCTCAGACACTTAACATTTACTAGCTATGTGACCTTGGCAAGGCACTTGACCCCAAATGCCCTGCATTCCTCCCTCCAAAAAGCAAAAAACAAACAAACAAAAAATCCCATAAAGAAAAAGAACTGATTAGCAGGTAATTAAAAGGTAGGGAGGTGGAGTAGTGACTAGAGCATTGGGCTCGGATTCAGGAAGACTTGTGTTTAATTCCATTAGATTGTAAATTCCTTGAGGGTAGGGACCATCTTTTGCCTTCTTTTGTATCTTCAATGATTAGCACAATGATTAGCACAGAACATAGTAGACACTGAATAAATATTTATTTCCTTCCTTTCCTAAAACCCAAGACTGATGAGGGGAAGGTAAAAAAAATTTCAAACTATCAGATCCAAATGAACCAAATCCTACCGTACTACAGGAACTTGTGGTTAGGATTACTTAACCACTGTAAAGAACAAAACAAAATGAAACAAAACAACAAAAAGCAAAAAGAACCCACAAACAACCAAGTGAGATATGACAAAGGTAGAGATGGACAAATGTCCAACTGTTCAAAAAAGTAGGTTCTGCTTTTTACTAAAGGCCAATAAGGTTAACTTTGTGGAATAAAATCTAGAAAACATTAAAGGGATGGCTTGTAAGTATTTGGTAACAGAAGCAGTGACCATTGAGCAGTATGGCTTCAATAAGAATAAGTCCCAATGGATACTAGGGATTCAGAGAAACCTGGGAAGACTTTTATGAACTGATTTGAAGGATATTGAACAGAACCAGGAAAACAATATATATTGTGCCTACAGTAATGTTAAGAGAACAACACACTATAATTAACCACTGTGTAATTTAAATGATCAATTTTTGACCACTTTGGGGAAGTTATGAAGATCTACATCTCCCTTCCTTCATTGGAGAGGTAGTAGAATATGAAAGTGAACCCTATCTCATAGGGTTGTTATGCTGGGTTTTTTGTTTGTTACAAGGGAAATCTTATGGGCTGTGGGGGTGGGGAGTATATACATATAGAAATGACTGTAATGTAGCAATGAGTTTTTTCTTTAAAAAAAAAATAACAAGTCATAGCATGTTAAGCTCATCTCCTTTTCTGGCTGGGTTATTATACTACTAAGTAGGTGAGGTGCCATCAGCTTAATTTATTCAGATTTTGTCCAGGAATTTGGTAAAGTTCTTGTGATGACTTTCTGGAGGCAGACGTGGGGAACCTGTGGCCTTCTAAATCCTTGGAAGCAACCTTTTTCGACTGAGTCCAAGTTTCACAGAACAAAGCCTTTTATTAATGGGCTTTATTCTATGAAGTGTGGATTCAGTCAAAGGGCTGCACTTGAAGACCTAGAGGGCCACATGTGGCCTCGAGGCTGCAGGTTCCCCACCCCTGGATCAGGACAATGTTGGGGCACAGCTGGCCTGCAATCATGCTAACATGTCATTTCAGGACAAGAGCAGGGAATACATGTTGAGAAAAGAAAAAACAAAAGTCTAGGGAGATCAGTGGAGTCAGAGTCAAGGCATCTCATAGACCCTCCTGCTAAAGTAGTAGTTTCTCTAGGACTGATAATACTTCCAGATCCAGAGGCACTGGACTCTTGACTTTCATCTGAAGTGCTTTCCTCATTCACCTCAGACCCTTGGATTATGGCTCTGCCAAGAGACCCTGCTGCTAATCTAGCCTGTCCTTTCAGTTTATATCGGCACATGCCCTGAGGTTGCTGCCAGTTCTTGATTTAAGAGCATAGAATCCTATGTATTAAAACAGATCTTCTCTCCCCAGGGTTTCACTCCTTCCCTGATCTGATTTTCTTCCTTATGGCCAGTACTTAAGGGTCCTTCCATGAGCAGATTATGACTGATTCTATCCACTGATTCTAGTTTTACTTAAGGAGGCAGCTAGGTTGCTCCATAAACTCTGGCCCCCAAGTCAGAAAGAGTTGAATTCAAATCCAGCCTCAGGTACTTACTAGCTGTATGATCCTGGATAAATCACTTAACTGCTGCCTGCCTCAGTTTCCTCATCTGTAAAACAGGTAAAAACCTACCTCCCAGAGTTGTTGTGAAGATAAAATGAGACAGTTTTTAAAGCACTTTGCAAACCTTAAAGTATTATATATAAATACAAGTTATTAAAACTATTATTATTTTTATTATTGTTGTTGTTATCTTTGGGAACAACATAGAGCAAGCTCATACATTTTTTCATTTAAATTTATTTACTTTTAATTTACAACATTCAGTTCCACAAGTTTTTGAGTTCCAAATTTTCTCTTCCTCCCTCTCCTTCCCCCTCCCCGCAATGGGGCATGCAATCCAATATAGGTTCTACACATACCTTCACATTAAACATCAGTCAAGTTGTAAAGAAGAATTATAACCAATGAAATCAACAACAAGAAAGAAGAAACAAAGAAAAAAAAATGAAACAGAGAGAGAGCAAATAGTCTGCTTCCATCTGCATTCAGACTCCATAGTTCTTTCTCAGGATGTGGATAGCCTTTTCCATCATGAGTCTTTTGGCGTTGTCTTATAACCCTGCATTGCTGAGAAGAGTCTATCAAAGTTAGTCATCACAGATTCGATGTGTTTGTAATTGTGTACAAGGTTCCCTTGGTTTGCTCCCCTCACTCAACATCAGTTTATATGTCTCTCCAGGTTATTATGAAGTCTGTCTGCTCCTCATTTCTTACAGCACAATAATATTCCATTACATTTAATACCACAACTTGTTTAGCCATTCCCCAAATAATGGGCATCCCCTTGAGTTCCAATTCTTTACCACCACAAAAAGAGCTGCTATAAATATTTTTGTACATATGGGTCTTCCTCCCACTTCTATGATCTCTTTGGGATATAGCCATAGAAGTGGTATGGCTGGGTCAAAAGGTATGTAATTATTTATAGCCCTTTGGAGGTACTTCCAAATTGCTCTCCAGAATGGTTGGATCAGGTCACAACTCCACCAACAATGCATTAGTGGTCCAATTTTCCCATATCTTCTCCAGCATTTATCATTTTCCTAAGTTGAAATGTTAGCCAATCTGACTGGTGAGATGTGGTACCTAAGAGTTGTTTTGATTTGTATTTCTCTAATCAAAAGTAATTTAGAGCATTTTTCATCTGCTTATAGATATCTTCAATTTCTACCTTTGAAAACTGCCTGTTCATATCCTTTGATTGTTTATCAATTGGGGAATGATTTGTATTCTTATAAATTTGATTCAGTTCTCTGTATATTTTAGAAATGAGGCCTTTATCAGAGATACTGGTTGTAAAAATTCTTTCCCAATTTTCTGCTTCCCTCCTAATCTTGGTCACATTGGCTTTGTTTGTACAAAAACTTTTCAATTTAATGTAACCAAAATTATTCATTTTGCATTTCATAATGCTTTCTATCTCTTGTTTGGTCATAAATTCTTCTCTTCTCCATAAATCTGACAGGTAAACTATTCCTTGTGCTCCCAGATTGCTTTCAGTATCAGCCTTTATTTCTAAATCATGAACCTATTTTGACTTTATTTTGGTATACAATGTAAGATGTTTGTTCTATACCCACTTTCTGCCATACTA
>JAQQSV010020855.1:0-10905 GCA_028646515.1 Pseudochirops corinnae
CTTACTCTCATTGAATTTGGCTTAGGGAAGGAATGACATACACTCTAAATTGAGTATCTTGCCCTACAGGAGAATAGCGGGGAAGGGGATGAGAGGGGTGATGATGAAGGAGAGGGCAGATTGGGGGAAGGGTTGTTAGAAGCACACATTTCTGTAAAGGGACAGGAACAAAGTAGAGAATAGAATAAGTGGGAGGCAGGATAGGAAGGAGGGAAATATAGTCAGTCTTTCACAAGACGTCCATTGTAGAGATGTTCTGCGTAACTACACATGTATGACCTGTATTGAATCACTTGTCTTTCCAGTGGAGGTGGGTGACAAGAGAGGAAGGGAAAGAATCTATAATTTAAAGTTCTAAAATCAAATGTTAAATATATGTGTGTGTGTGTTATTATTATTATTTACATGCAACTGGGAAATAAGATATACAGGCACTGGGGTAGGGAGATCCATCTTGCCCTACTGGAAAGTCAGAGGGGTGATGGGGGAGGACATAGGAGAGAATAGATTGAGGGAGGGGTATACAGTGGGATCACCGTGTTGGGGTGGTGGGTAGGGGGAAGATGGGGAGAAAATTTGCAGCTCAAAATCTCATGGAAATGAATGGTGTAAACTAAAAATAAACAAAAGTTAATTAAGAAAAAAAAGAAAACCCCAGATGGGGTCATGAAGAGTTGGAAATGACTGTATGAAGGTCTAGACAGCATGATTCCAGAATTTGTAGATGACACAAGATGAAAAAGATTGGTCGATTGTCTAGATATCAGAAGCATCTTGACAAACTAGAATGATGGACTGAATATAGTAAGAGGTGATTCAGTTGAGTTAAATGTAAAGACTGACACTTGTATTAAAGCAAAATCAACTTCACAAGTACAGGACAGGAGAGGCCTAGGTAGATAGTGATTTTTCTGAAAAAGATCTCAAGTTTTAGTAAACCAGAAGTTCAGAGTCACAGTATGGCAGCCAAAAAAGGTAATGGCTCCATTAAGAGAAGGGGGCCTTCTTTTCCTATATGCCCATCATTTCAAGACCCTTCAAGTCTCTCCTTGAAGAGGCAGGAGAAATTTTGGGAAAATTTAAGAAAATCTAAAGAGAAAGACATCTGTATAAGCAAATTTTTACATTTACATGAATGGCCCTATACTTCTGGTTTCACTCCTCTTATGGAGTCATCCCCATCCAGGTCATCCCCAACTCACAGTCCCCCAAAGAGGTTCAGCTTTTGTTCCCAGACACAGAAATACTAACTTGCCCTCTCCCACCCCCAACACACATGTACACACACGCTCTTTTACATATAACACACACACACACATAGCTTCAAGTTAAAGGAGTGATGGCAGGGAGGAAGATTTTATTAGCTGGGTGAAGTTTGGGGCACCCAATGCTTTGGGTTTGTTCTAGTATTTCAAAAGTCTTCCCTCACCCCATCAGAAATAGTGAACTGCTCACACATGACAAACAGCACTTGTCCTGCCTAGGTGACCCTGGCCCTGGTCCTTGGGCCTCTGGCTGCTACTTCTGCCTTGTTTCTTACCCTGAACATAGATAATCAAACATCAATCCTGAAATGGATGTTTCCAGTATTGGAGGCAGCCTTGTGAGTTCATAGAAGTTCAGGGTGGAAGGAGAGTGTAATAGATAAAATCAGGGGAACTCCCTCAATCAGTCCTGGCTAGAGTACACACCGTCCAGCATTCCATGAGCTGATTTCTTCCATTGATGTATTTGTCCTGCCTCTTTCTGGTAGGCCATGTATTGTCTCAGTGCTGAAAGTCTCAACACTTTGGCAATGATGTATCAAACCCTGGGTGGTATCTTGGTCCCACTATCGCATTGATAGCTATAGAAGAGGTAGGTTACATCAAAGTTGCCTTCACTAGGCCAGGAAAAATTGCCCATTCAGCAGGTCTTAAAGAGACTGACCCTAACTTTCTCTCTAGCTAACTTTCTTTTTCTCTTTGTCACTTATATCTGAACCCTTCCAGCATCTACCTCAAATTGCTCATATATGGCAGCCAGTACACATCCTACATAAATGAGTCTGAGCCTGGGCCTTGAAGCAATGGTTTCCTGCTTTGCTTCCAGTCTTGGAGACCTTGTGAGTATGAGTCCAGGAATTCCTGGCTCCCTCAGGTGCTGATTGGCAGCAGGAAGAATGATCTGTAACCATTCCTTTCTTGGAGATGACTACAGAGAGGAGGAGGATCCACAAGTCTTGGCCTAGCTTGTGAGAAGATGTGATCCTTGTGGGAGATAATCAGATAATGCAGGGCCAAAGTGAAGGTGGAATGCCGATCAATTCAACAGTCTCACAAAATCTCTGACATTTTTGTATTTTAAACCATGAAACAATTGTGGTTATGTTACTACTGCTAGTTGTTGAAGTTTTTTGTTAATGAGCACTGAGTGTTTTGTGTTAAATATGTTTTGGGGGGGAGGAAAGAAATAGTTGTATTATATCTTAAAATAAGGAGAGACAGCATGTCTAAAATGAAAGCAGTAATAATGCAAGCATCTCCTTTTATCATACCGCATTGGGGCTATCCAGTTCACTCCTGACTCCTGGGTACCACATTTTACAAAAGGTATTGACAAGCTACAGAGTGCCTAGAGGAGGGCAGCCAGGCTGGGGAGGGTCTGAAGACCAGGAAGATCACTTGAAGGGACCAGCAATGCTTATCCCGGAGAAGAAAAAGGTGTTGGAGGCAGGGGAAGGGAGATGAGAAGAGGAGATTGGGATTTCTCCCTGCTGGAATTTCTCAGGACACTTTGAACCTCTCTTAGACCTCTGTTCTCCTTTATCATTTATATTTGCACACCTGTCATTCCCATCCTCCTTCCCCGTTATACTGCAAGTTCTCTATGGACAGGGATGCTATCTGATTTAATATTTATATTAACTATTTTAAATATAAATATTAATAAATACATTAAATAATATTAATAATAAAATAATATTAGTAAGTTGTGTGATCATTATATATTATATAACCTATTATAATTATGATATATTACATATAATAAATTTTATAATCACATATAATAAATTCCATAATAATTAAAATGATAGATAATAAATATTTAATATTTTAATCCCTAGCTCCTAGGATAAGATATTGTACAAGATAACCATTTAATAAATATACATTGAATCTAACTGAATGCAATTCATTTTACTTGGGAATGCTCCTGCCCAACCATTCCCCTCCCCTAACTTTTGTGCTATAGTCTGCCTTCCATCATCCTGGCCTGCTCCTCCATCTTTCCTTTACCACCACCCCCCAGTCTATATGATAAAAGGATAGATCCTCCTTGGTATTCCACTGCCACAGAAACTGGTTCCATTTGCACAGTGGACACTCTGAGTTACTTTTTTTTTTTTAACTTAATTTAATTTTAGTTTAGTTTAGTTTACATCATTCATTTCCACGAAATTTTGAGTTACAAATTTTCTCCCCATCTTTCCCCTACCACCACCCCAAAACAGCCATCCCAGTGTATCCCCTCTCCCCCATTCTATTCTCTCCTATGTCTTCCCCCCTCACCCCTCTGACTTTCCGGAAGGGCAGGATGGCTCTCCCAACCACAGTGCCTGTGTATCTCTGAGTTACTTTTTAATGAAATGTTCAATGGTGTCCATCTCTCTTTGGAAGAAATTAATGGTTAGGGGGACGGGAATGGTGAAACAGATCACAAGCAGCTATCTGGATAATGGAAATTTCCTGTTAGTACTATACTACATTTCCATTCCAGACTTGCGTCTGTTTTCCAAATTCCTCATCTTTTTACTCTTTCTATCCTAGTGGTTTGAATATTCCAATGACATTCCATTTTCCATTCCATTGATCTTCATACTCCCTCCATCTCCTTGTTTCCTAGATTTCCTCTCATAAGTACATCTTCTTAATATACTATACTATCCCATGCTGTCTATTCACCTTTTACACATTCTTTTCCTTTGGAATGAGGAGTCACATGCCATGCATGGGCTTCATTCCACCAGTTTTCATGCTATCTCTGATGAGATTTGCCCCCCAGCGTTAGCACTTCTAGTTCACTTTATTTGTAACCCGTACTTTACTTGCTCATGTAGAAAGATCTAAATCCATCGTCTCCTTTTTTGGATGTCACTCCTTCAAACTTCTGAGTGTCTCCTCAGAGACACTGTAGTTATTCTCTAGGGATCTAGCTTAGCACATACACATAAGCAACTTTTTTTGTCTTTCTTGATTTTCAACTTAATCCTTTTTGAAGTGATTTTTTAGATTCTAGACTAATATTCTTATTGACCCTTGTCAGGTGCCCTCCATTCCTGATCAGGAAACTGTCACTCTTGTATTTTAAGTCATTGTCTCTTAAGTCCATTTCTTTTTTAATTTAATTTAAGCCAATTTCTCTTCTCAGACATCAGATTCTTCAACAACTGTTCATTTCTTAAATCCTCATTTCACTTCCAAAACTTTTACCTTTAATCTACACTAACGATGAAAGTGCCACAGATGCCGTGAAGGTCTTCATTTTCTTGTGCAAGATTTCATAGTCTTTGGCGGTACTTCCTAGCTTTCTTCTGACAGAAAAATTTATGCCCATGTGAATTGTAGAAGTATTTGGTAGCCACAAGTCTCAGGAGACTCTGTAACACCTGGGATCCATACCCCAGAAAGACAGTTGCTGTTCAGTGACCTTTCTTTCTTTCTTTCTTTCTTTCTTTCTTTCTTTCTTTCTTTCTTTTTTTGCTTTTTCTGGAGGGGGAAGGCAGGGCAGTTGGGGTTAAGTGACTTGTCCAAGGTCACACAGCTAGCAAATGTTAAGTGTCAGGTCAGATTTGAACTCAGGTCCTCCTGACTCCAGGGCCTGTGCTCTATACACTGTGCCACCTAGCCATCCCTGTTGGTCACTTTTCAGTCGTCTTGGACTCTTCATGACCCCATCTGAGGTTTTCTTGGCAAAGTAGTATTTGCTATTTCCTTCTCCAGCTCATTTTACAGATGAAAAACACTGAGGCATGTGGGATTAAGTGACTTTGCCAGAGTCACACAGCTAGTGAGTGTCCGAAGCTGCATTTGAACTCAAGAAGATGAGTCTTCCTGACTGCAGACGCAGCACTCTACCCACTGCACCACCTAACTACCCTAGAAAGACAGCAGCCCTCCCTAGTATTATAGCTAAGTTCCCTCCTAACTCTGACCTTCTCTGACACCATGATGTCATACTCTTAGAGGCTGCTAGTTAGTGCGGTGGATGGAGGGCTGGGACTGAAGTCAGGAAGACCTGAGTTCAAAGGCAGCTTCAGACACTTGCTAGTTGTGTGACCTTGGGCAAGTCACTTAACTTCTCTTTACCTCAGTCTCCTCAACTGTAAAATGGGATTAATAATATCATGTAGCACACCCCCCTCCTTGGCTGTCATGAAGATCAAACGAGATAAAGTGCTTTACAAAGTGCTTGGTCCACAGCAGGAGCTACACAAGTGTTTGTTTCTTCCTTTCCACTATAATCATCGACATGCACTAGCATTTACATAGTGCTCTAAAGTTTGCTAAGCACTTTACAAATATTATCTCATTTGTTTCCCCCAATAAACCTCAGTGGTAGGGGCTCAACCCTACTGTCAAATGAGGAAACTGAGGCAAACAGGCGACCCGCTCAGGGTCGCACAGCTAATGAGTGTCTGAGATAGGATTTGAGCTTCATACACCGGGGGTCGGACAGAGAGCAATCAGATGCAGAGGATCTCCTCCAAGGAGGAGATTGAGCTGAATGGAAGATGGACAATGACCATGGGAGTGGAGTGGAACACAGCAGAATTCCATGGGAAGGGATGGAGCAGAGGTAAGTTGAGAAAACCATCTGGTATGCACAACAACAGGATCTGCATCACCATTTCCCTCCTCTTCCCCCTGGGACCCACTGGTGCTGCTCAGAGGGATCTGTGGAGATGAACTAGCCAGTGTTGACAGTATTGAGCCCCCACCACAAGCCCAGCATCGAGCAGAAGAGGGGAGAGTGAGTGAGGGCTTGGAGTCATCTCATCAGGGTGAAATCATCTTCTTGATTGTCATGAATATCCCCTTGCCTCTCCTGCAGGCTCAGACCCAGGGCAGCCTGGTCTCCTACCCCAGCCTGGCATTGTGCCTCAGCCTCCCAGGAGGCCACCTACTAGAGCTATTCCCAGCCCAACCACAGCTGCCGCCTGCAGGGCTCACTCTGTTCTCATAACAATCATTCTCCATCACAAGGGTACAATACATAAAGCACTTGCTATTCATTATCCCATTTGAGCCTCTGGGAGTACCTCTGGGAGAGAGACTTCTATCTGACAGACAGGAAGACTGAGGCAGGGATAATATGCAGTTTTCTGATGAGCGTAGGGCAATTTAGTGGCCAAGGGGCGCTGGCCCAGTGCTCTCTCTCATGTGAAAGGAAGTCCAGCAGGACCCTCTGCTCCAGAGTTCTTATGTCTCTCTCTGATGAGCTGGACACTAGCCACATGACCCTGGGCAAGTCATTTAACCTCTGTCTGAATTTCCTTATCTGTAAAATGGGGAGGATTTTACCTACCTCCCAGGGTTGTGGTAAAGATCAAATGAAATAAAGTACTTTGTAAACCTTCAAGTACTACATAAATGCTGTATATAAATGCCATTTGGGGTATTCTTGGCAAAGATGCTGGAGTGGTTTGCCATTTCCTTCTCCTGCTCATTTTACAGATGCAGAAACTGAGGTAAACAGTGCTAAGTGACTTGCCCAGGATCACATAGCCAGTAAGTGTCTGAGGTCAGATTTGACCTCATGAAGAGGAGTCTTCCTGATTCCCAGCCCAGGGCTCTATCCACCATCCAGCTGCCCTTATGTTATTATTATGACCAGTCCAACACCTGGGTTGGGGAGTAAAAGATCAGGATGAGACTTATTGACCCATAGAGAGATTATACTGGAAGGGAAGCTGGCCACTTACCACCTTCACCACCCTGACCCTCACTTAGATGGATGAGAAGGAAGGGGAGCAGGGAGAGACACAGGGAACAATCAGGCCCAGGGACAGGATGACAATGGGGAGTCCTAGCTGAGGGGTGGAGCAGGGGAAGAGCATAGAAAGTAAGAGAGAGATGGGTAGAATGTGGGAACCTGGGTCCAGGGACAGCCCCTCAGCAAGGGGTGAAGTGAGGATCTTTGGACAGGACTACCTGGTTTGGGGCCAGCCCTACCTCTCAGGCAGCTTTCTCAGTGCTATGGGGGGGGGGGGGGGTGAATCACTGGTTCAGAAGTTGGAGCTTTTTCCCAGTTTCTAAACAAAGGGAGACTGGGAGAATGCCCCTGTCTACCATGAAGGCCACAGGTGTTTCTCAAGTGGCATCCTCCCTCACCCACCCAGCCTCTCAGTGACTTCGGGCAGGGACATCTGCAGCAGGACCATTGTGGTCAACAAAGCATCCCTAAGTTCAGACCGTGGGGGTTCCTGGGAGGTGCAAGACAAAGACAGCAGGAAACTCTGCTGACAGGGCTCCAGCGGAGGAGGCTGCTGGACGTCTCAGTTCTTCAGGCACAACTGAGGAGCTTTTGTGAGCCCCCCACCCGCCTGCTTCCTCTCTTAGCCAGAGGTTTCCAAGGAAACGAGCAGGCCCATGAGCCAGGGCCAGGAAGTCCTGGCCCAGGTCCCAGGCTCCTCCTGTCCCCACAGCATGGAAGCCACTGAGAAGGCAAGGGTGCAAAGGAGACCAGTGAGGGGGAAGGAGAGCCAGCGAGAAAGGGGACAAGAGAGGGGAGATAAACATTTTAAAAAGACAGCATCTCATTTTCCTTTGCCCACACCAAGCTCATTCCCACTTCTGCATGTGCCTTTATTCACGCTGGAATGTCCCTGATCCTGCCTGTGCCTACCTAAACCCCACCCATCCTTCAGGCAAGCTCATCTCTACTGTTTTAGCCTCTTTCCTTGACCCAGAAGAGTTCAGACAAGAAGAATGGTACACAAATGGTTAACAGGAGATTGAATCTCCAGATGAGCAGGGGAGAGAGCTCCTCGATGCATTCAAATCACCAGGCCCAGACAATCTCCCAGGGGATGGCAAGCTCTGCTGCTGTAATGGCTGGACCACTGTCAGTGATATTTGAGGAGTTATACAAAAGAGGAATAGTGCTGAGTGACTGGGGATCTAATTTTTAAAAGGGGGAAGGCAAATTCTGACAACTCTTGGCCTGTGAACTGGTAAAAGCCTGGGACAGATTATCAAAGAGATGGTTTGTCAGCCCTCTGAATGAGAAACAGTGATCACAGGGAACCAGCACAGGTTCACAAAGAAGAATAAATCATGCCTGATCAATCTTATTTCCTTTCGGGGCAGAGTCATCGCCTGGCCCACAGCAAACTGAAGAGAGAACAAGGTTAATATGGCATCACAAAGTAATGTTTTCCTCTCATCTCTACTCTGTGCCTTAGCTATACCATTCTTTAAGACTCCTGCCTTCTGGAGAAGAGTGGAGAAAACGTGTCTCCCTCCCTTCATTGCAGAGGAGGGACACTGTGGGTGTGGAATGCTGCACTTTTGACGCATTGGTCTGTATTGCAAAATTAATTGCTTTCTTTTTCTTTCTACTTAAAATGTTTGTTACTGTGGATGGCTTGCTGGAAAGGAAAAGAGAGAGGGACATTCTGAAAGTAATGTGATGTTAAAATGAAATAACATGAAATAAGATTTGTCCTGTGGATGTGTTTGCCCCCTGTAAAGCCTGATTTGACCTGGCACAATGTCTTATTTACCCGTGAGCCAAGCCCTTTTGCTCCAGGAGGAGTCTTTCCTCCTCTCCCCTAAACACTGGTTCCTTGCTCTAATCACCAGCAAGAGGAAGATCTTTAGGGCCACCTCATTTCCAACCCCAAATCAAAGCAAATGCCCTAAGTACAGACCCAGCCAAGCTGCCTGTTGCCCTTCATCCCCTCCAGCTGGGGCTTGTGGTGCCAACACTCAGACCTCCACCGAACTGGCTATAAGCCAAGGAGCTCTGAGCACAGAAAAAGGACTGGCTCTGCAGGCAGGTGGAGTTGAAGCCCTGCCTCCCAGCTCTCACTTGAGGCCCCCGTGCCTATCTTCTCCTGGATGGTAGGGGTTTTGGACCAGTACTTCAGATCTAAGGTGAAGGTTACAGCTCTGTACACCACACACACACACACACACACACACCAGCCTAGCCCAGCCCAGCCCAAGCCAATCCAGGCTAACCTAGTCTCCTCTAATCTGGCCTGCTAGGCCAGGCTACTGGATGGAGGTTTACCTGAAGAGGGACAGTCCCCAGTGAAGAGCCTAGAAGGCCTGCTTCAGCCAGAGCTAGCACAGGCTGCCTCGGAGGCAGCCAGCTCCCCTTCCCTCAGGACACTCTGGCTGTGGTGTGAAGGGCCCTGCTGCTCAGAGACTCACTGGGGTCACTGATTTAAAGCTGAAGGGATCTTTGAGATCATCTCATCCAACATCATCATTTTACAAATGAGAAAACTGAGGCCTGGAGAGGCCATTTGTCCAAGGTCAAAAGGCAATAAATGTCAGTCCCAGGATTTGAATGCATCTCATCTGACTCTGCCTCTAGTGCTTTTTAAAATGAAACAAATAAAGTACTTTGCTATTCATCATCTTATTTAAGATTCCTAGTACCTCTGGGAGAGAAATTTCTATTTGACAGATGCGAAGACTGAGGAGCAGAGACCCTATGTGGCTTTCTGATGACCATAGGGTGAGTTAGTGACAAAGGGGACTCTTGACTAGACGAGGGCTCTCTTTCATGTGGCAGGAAGTCCAGCAGGATCCTCCATGCCAGAACTCCGACCACTAGCCATGTGACCCTGGGCAACTCACTTCACCCTGTTTGTCTCAGTTTCCTCATCTGTAAAGTGAGCTGGAGAAGGAAATGGCAAACTGCTCCAGGATCTGTACCAAGAAAACCCCAAATTGGGTCACAAAGAGTCCGACGTGGCTGAAATGACTGAACAACAACATATCAGGGGCTTTCCTAAGCAATAAGATAGAAATAACAGGGTCAGATCTGACCTCATGAAGAGGATTCTTCCTGATTCCCAGCCCAGGCCTCTATCCACCATCCAGCTGCCCTTATGTTATTATTATGACCAGTCCAACACCTGGGTTGGGGATTAAAAGATCAGGATGAGACTTATTGAGGTGGGCCTGATTGTTCCCTGTGTCTCTCTCCCTGCTCCCCTTGCTTCTCATCCAACAAAGATAGAAATAAAACAGTTCCTGCCCTCAGTGAGCTTTCATTTTATTGGGGGAAATAACATATATGGAGCTAGAGCAACAGAAGATGGATCTGTGGCAGCTGTGGCAGTTTCCAGAATTAACAAGCCATAAAGGAAAAAAAAAAGGACTAAAAGGTTAGTGGAACTCGACTAAAAATTGGGGGAGGAAAGCGGGTCCAGTCAAACTGCCTCCAGGGCAAGGAAGCGGCAGAAGCAGAGGTCCTGCACCCGCCTCCACATTGCCACTTCAGAGCTCCTGGCCTGCAGACTGCAGGGGGGCCAAGCGATCATTCAGAGGCCAAATGCTCTCATGTTGAGCGGCCTGGATCTGGATCACAGTCTTGGGCGGGGCTTCTGGGTCTCTTTTCAGTGAGCCAGAGCAGGGGAGGGCCCCAGCAGCCTCCTAAAAGCTCTGGCAGCTGGGAAAACCCCAGAGATTTGGGACAGAGTTCCACAGAGCTAAAAAAAATCATGGACTGGCCAGCCATGAATAAGCATAGGAAGCAAAGCAAGAACAGCAACCAAACCCTAGATTCGTTCTTTGGGGAAAAGAAGAATCAAAGCAGAGAATGGGAAGAAGACAACATAGTCAGAACTCCCACACCAAAAGCTTCCAAGAAACATGAAGATTGCCTAAAAACTAGAGATCACCT
>JAQQSV010020856.1:0-10904 GCA_028646515.1 Pseudochirops corinnae
CTCAGCCAATCCCCTTCTTCCACATCAACAGGGGAGTTCATGCCTTCTCAACAATGGGACAGAGTTTGCACCTTCCACACTTAGCGCTTAGTACTGTCCATCCACTTAGTACTAAGTGCTAAGTATCCTGCTAAACCAATTACTATTTCGACCGGGAATCAGGAAGACCTGAGTTCAGATATGTCCTCAGACGCTTACTAGCTAGGTGACCCTGGACAGGTCACTTAACCCTGTCTGCCTCAGTTTCCTTATCTGTAAAATGAATTGGAGAAGGAAATGGCAAATCATTCCAGTATCTTTGCCAAGAAGACCCCAAATGGTATCTCAAAAAATTGGACACAATTTGAAACAAAAGCTTGTGCCAGGCACTATGCTACACACTTTACAATTATTGTATCATTTGATTCTCACAGCAATTCTGCAAGGTAGGTGCTGTTATCCTATCATTTTACATTTGAAGAAACTGAGACAAACAGATTAAGTGACTTGCCCAGAGTCACACAGTTTGTAAAGCTGAGGCTGAATTTGAACTCAGATCTTCCTGACTCCAGGCTCTATGCTCTATCTACCGTTCCATTTAACTGCCCCAGAATAAGCATGTACTTTCATAAAGCACCTATTATATGCCAGGCATTGTGCTAAGCATTTTACAAAAAATTATCTCATTTGATCCTCACGACAGTGCTGTGAGGATTTGAATTCAGATCTTCCTGACACCAAGTTCAGTGCACTATCTACTGCATCACCTAGCTGCCTCTAATGATAAGTATTTTCTTTTTTACTTTCCTCTCCCTACCCTAGAAATGGCTACCATTAGATACAAATATATATATGTAATATTATACATATATGTACATATGTGTTTATATACATGTAAAATTATTCTATACATACTTCTATTTATTCTTTCTCTGAATGCAGATATCAATCATAAATATTTTCAAGAATTTTTAAGCTTTTGAGGAATAAGACCTATTCTGCTTTCCTTTGAGGTTGGAACCAGAAGCAACAAGTAGACATTACAAAGAGACAGAAGTGTGATGCAAGGAAAAATTTCATAGCAATTAGAATTTTCCCAAAGTGTTTAGCCTGCTTCAGGTCACACCCTTCTTTGAGGGTCTTCAATCAGAGGCTAGACAGTCAATTGTTATTGGAGTTGTTGGAGAAGGGACTTTTGGTTAAGATTGGGCTAGATCAGTGGGTTCATAACTTCGGGTCCCCAGACACCTCCATCCATGGATATATTTTGGTAATTCTATTAACTTGGGTGGGAAAAAAACATATCTTTATGTCGGTATAATTGGTTTCCTTCATATTATTGTACATTTTAAATTACATGAATTTAAAAACATTATTCTGGGTTCATGGACTTCACTAGTCTGCTAAAAGGGGGTCTATGATGGATAAGAAAGTTAAGACTTTCTAGACTAAATGGTCTATGAAATCTCTTTCAGTTTTCTCTGTCCTTTCCTGCTTTAAATCTATGTTCCTATTATTTGTGATTTCATTACAAATATTTATTTGCATTAGAACCTTTAGGAGACAAAATCTTTATCCAGCTGTCCAATGGTAGCAATTCTATTTTTTTTTTTTTGGAGAGGGGAAGACAGGGCAATTGGTGTTAAGTGACTGCCCAAGATCACACAGCTAGTAAGTGTTAAGTGTCTGAGGCTAGATCTGAACTCAGGTCCTCCTGACTCCAGGGCTGATGTTCTATTCACTATGCCACCTAGCTGCCCCATAACGGTAGCAATTCTAGGCACCAAGATTTGCTTTACTGGTGCCAGTGACCTTTTTTGGTCAGGGGAGCCCTTTCAGGTACTCTTCAAATTCCACTACATTGGCAGCTGCCTCCTCCCACTCTTCATAGAGTAGACAATGCTAAAATGTTACCAATAACACACACACACACACTCACACATATATTTTTTGAAGGGACTATGACACAATAGATAGAAAGCTTCCTTGACTCAGGAAGATCTGAATTCGAGTTCTGTCCTTCACACACTGTCTGTGTGACCCTGAGCAAGTGACTAGCTCTCAGTGTCCCAGGAGCTTTCTTAAGACCTTAAGTTTCAGAGAAAGTATTGATCTGCATTGGTAAAGGAAATTTCTCCCTGAGATCCCCCAATAGTGGTAAAATTCAGGTCCAGTTAAAACACACATACATAAATACATATACCCAGAGGGTTTCTTTAAATTTGGGCATTGGATTTCTTTTATCCTTTCATACAACTCTGAAGTTTTATGTTCAAGTCAATCATCTCACTGGAAATTGATGGGCTTGTCACCCATTGTTACCTACCTCCAAATCTGTAGTGAAGGGAATAGACATTTTCCTGCCAATAGGGATTGCAGTGTGTTCATTTTTGGAAGGAATCTAGAAGACAGGCATTAGGTAATTCTCTTAAGAAAAAATAAGTGCCGAGGTCGATGCTAGGACTCAACAGGTCACCAGTAACAGGCAAAAGCTGGAAAAGCAGGCTGCCAATTATAAACAGGCAAATGAGCCCACCAACAGCTCTTGCCTGAGTTCTGACTCTGTTTGCCTGGCACTAGAACCACAGGGAGCTTTCGAAAACTGCAGCCATTTGTGGTGGGAGGATATTTTTCCTGGCCTAAGTGTATATGGCTATCAAATTACACTCCCCACAATCTTAGCACTTCAAGCTGTGATCTCCTCACATCTCATAAATGAAGCAGGGGTCAAGCTGAGCCAGGAGAGCAATGGGAAACCGTGATCTGCAACGTGTCTGGCACTGACATGTGGGAGACCATTGAAAGGGCTGGATGGGTTTCTGTAGGCAGGGCAGGCCTTGCCTAGGAGCTTAGCGTGTGAAATGCAGGATGCTTTCTGGATGTTTAACCTCCAAATCACTTTGGAATTTGGGCTTGATTGAAAGAGAAAATAGTTACTCAGATGATGACAGCACGTGCAAGATGGACCCTGAGCCATGATAATTGAGGCTGTTGGTAATTTCGTTGAATTTGAATGGAAATGAGTGCTGGCTCATGTGTCCTCAGCCTAAAAGAAATCAGGGTGGATCTAATGAAAATCATGCAATGAACCTAGGAAAAAAATGTACATATTTGCCTCTTTTTTTTCTCTTCTATTTCCATTTGATTTTTATAGGAATCTATATAGAGGGGGAAGGGAAACTATCATTGGCAGATGGTTCTATCCTTTTAGCTTAGTGATCTGGGAAGCTCTATAAATGGTTAGAAATAGAACGGGATGGTGCTGGTAATTATGATGGAACCAAATATGTCTTTTATAAGTTACATGCAGTTTGAACAGCCTACTGATTTCTTTTAGCGGGTTTCACGGTTGGATTATTGTTATGATAAACTAAGCCAATGACATCTTTTAAAATCTTATTTTCATTGATACCTTTTGTCTTTGTATCACCTTAATTTCTGAATATCTCTCCTACTCCGAGAGCCATTCTTTATAATAAAGATTTAAAAAGATAGAAGGGATAAAAAGCAGTTCAGCAAAATTGATCAGTGCATGAATCATGTCTAACAATCTATGCAGTTTTCTACAACCCTAGTTTTTCACTCCAGCAAAAAAAGGGAGGGAGATACATTTTCTCAATTCTGTTCAAGGTCAAACTTGTCAGCTGATAATATCTTCAGTGTATACAGTACTTTACTCCAAAGGGTACAAAATATAGTAGAAGCATCTTTATAGTATTATTGTGCTGCTCATCAGATGATTTTAAGTGTACAGATCCATTAATAGTATCATTCATGTTGTGAAAATAGTATCAACAATATATAATGTGTGATAGTGGAGTGATCTGGGAAGCTGAGCTTTTAAAGGACAAAGATGAAGATGAAAAGGATGAGGAAATAAACCAGCAGAGTGTGTGTGTGTGTGTGTGTGTGTGTGTGTGTGTGTACCAGAAATAGCACTGGATCAGGAGTCAAAAGATCTTTATTAAAAGCCTGAGCTCTACTCTTCAGGAGCTATGTGACCTTAGGCAAACCACTTTTCTCGGCCTCAGTTTTCCAAGCTGTAAAATGAGTGAGTTGGACCATGATTCTTTATTAAATGCTTACTTTGTAAGCCAGGATAAAAAAGCCAGGTGCTGAAGGTATAATGACAAAAGTAACATAGATCCTTTGCAAAGGAAATTGAAAATAGTGTCAGTAATTTGGTGATGACCTTATTGATATGTGGGACATCAAGATAAGTATCACATGCTTTCAAGAAAATTTCCTTTATTCTTAAATGTCACCATAATTGGAAGAGTCAAAAGCAGTCAGGTTAATCAACAGCAAAAGAAGTAAAACTACCAGTGCCTCTTGTCTTGCTTTCCAGAGTTGGACGATTTCAAGACTCATTATAATGTTTCCTTAAGAACCAGATTTCTTTTCTGGCTCTAGAGTATGTCATGAAATGAGGAAATGAGCATCGCCTTTGCTCCTTTCAAATTCTTCTCAAACCTATTGTTTCTCAACTAATTCTGATGCAATCACTACGTAGATTAATTATAAAATTGGTTTCCCCACCACATCTAATTAGGTCTGAATTTCTCAGGTTGTACACTTAATAATAACAATGATAACGGTAATAGTTAGTATTTACATGTGCTTCTTTACTAAAGTAAGTCATCTCATTTGATCCTTACAATGAATCTATGAGGTAGTTATTACCATTATTATTAAGTATTTATTAATAATGGTGTTATCCATCAACAAGATGTTTATGACCATAGGGCTTTAAATTAGCTTGAGGCATTATAGCTTTACTTATAGAAGTCTGTTTTTCCAAATGCTGATTATACAGTAACCTCTGGGCTACCACCTTGACCCAAATACTCAGCGCCTTAAGGCATCTGCTGTTGATACTCAGTAGATTGCCTATGGCTCTTGAAAAGAAGGTACCACTGAGTTCTTGGAGGGCA
The DNA here is from genome assembly GCA_028646515.1 of Pseudochirops corinnae. Taxonomy (NCBI): domain Eukaryota; kingdom Metazoa; phylum Chordata; class Mammalia; order Diprotodontia; family Pseudocheiridae; genus Pseudochirops; species Pseudochirops corinnae. The sequence goes on from JAQQSV010020856.1 coordinate 4,914, forward strand.
TTGCCAGGCCCTTACTGAAAGCCTCCTCTCTTCCCTCTTGCCCTGAGTTACTGACATTTTTATGTGACCCACAGCTATTTCTGGATCTCCGTTAGTACCACATTTGTGCCTATGGCTCTGAGAATGGTGCAGGGTATTATAAAAGTTTAAATATAAGAACCAGGTTCTTTCATTCTATGACTTTTACTATGGAGGAAAACACATGAATGAGAAATGCAGATGTGGTATTTATACCATGCAATTGAGTTAGGATAAATGGAAGTGGGGGCAAGTAGGTGGTACAGTGGATAAAGCACCAGGCCTGGAGTCGGTAAGACCTGAGTACAAATCTAGCCTTAGACACTAACTGTATGATCTTGGACAAGTCACTTAACCCTGTTTGTCTCAGTTTCCTTATTTGTAAAAATGAGCTGGAGAAGGAAATGGCAAATGATTCCAGTATCTTTGCCAAGAAAACCCCAAATGGGGTCATGAAGAGTCAGACACGACTGAAACAACTGAACAACAACAACTAGAAGTAGTCTGTGGTGATGAACAATATGATGCCATGAGTGTGTCTTAGTCGTAAAGTGATCAGAGGATCACTGACTCCATGGGACCAGAGAATCAGAGATTTTGAACTAGAAGGGCTGCTAGTGTTCATCAAGTTTGACCCACTCATTCTGCAGATGCAGAAACCGAGTCACAGAGGTTAAGTGACTTGCTCAGGGTCTCATTGCTAGTAAGTATCTTAGGTGGAATTTCAACCTGGATCATCTGGACTCCAAGTCCAGTGCTCTGTCCTTTGCTCCTTGTGGCCTCTCGTTCAGTCTCTCATAAAATGTAGAAGCTCTTTCTATAGCAGCTCACCAGATAGCCATATAACCATGTTTAAATGTCTCCAGTGATGGGGGGAGGGGGAGCTTACTGCCTGTTATAAGACATTCAAGTCTACCAAAAACCAAAAGGGTTTTTAAAATTTCAACTTGAACTGAGTATTTGTAGTGTTAGCATTTCAATTAGCTCTTTACATGGTGACAGTTATTAGTGATGGTGATAAAATTAACAATAGACTTCATTTTCACATTTTAAGTAGAACTTGGTCAGCTGCCACACTGTTTGCTAAAAGGACAGGGACCAGAGTCAATGACAGTGTACCATAAGTAATTTGGGATGAGAGTATTGAAATTTTTGAACATCAAACAGCCATCTGGGAAAAAAAAAAAGACATAAAAAACCTGACCTTTTAGTTTCTGAGAGGGAAGAAATGAAACATTTGAATGTCACCTGGTGCAGTGGAAAGGGCACTTGATTAAGAATTAGAAGACCTGGATTTGAGTCACAGTTTTACTGTTGGTTAATTATACGATATGTGGCAAGTCTCTAACATCTTTGAATCATCAGTTCCTTAACTTGCCTTGTCTTAATGATAATTTCATCCTTTAAAAAGTCAAGGAAACTTCTATTATGAATTTGATTATCATCAACAAGGAAGAACAAGTTTCTAAGGTAATAATGAATGATGGAAACTTTTGGGGGAAGTAACTACTTTATCTTAAAATTTGTGAAAGAGAAAGAAAGGAAATTGAGGAATAATGTCATAATATGTAACCCAAAAGCTTAGGGGAGAGATGTCAAAGGGTGCAGAGAAAGGATACAATTTATGAATTAAAATTTAATTAGGGCAGCCAGTGCATGAGGGATGGAAAACTCTCAAGAATGAAATTCTGAAGCCTGAAGCAGAAACTATTTCTAAAGGAGAAAATGGAAAATTATTTTAAAAAAAAATAACCCCAAATCTCTGAGGGGATACACCAGGAACTCACTGACCAACTTAAATTTTAAAAAGACATGTACAGAAAATTGAAACAAAGGTGGCTAACATAGGATGAATACAATAACATGGGTAGTACTATAAGAATAGTGAGTTCATATTGAGCTGAGATTAGCAAGGAAAGCTTAAGGCAACAAAAGGATTCTTTTAGTTGTATTTGGGAGGAGAAGGACAGAGAAGGGGTAGGACCATTGTTTTGAGCAGATGGGATGATAATAACAAAATGGAATAAAGGTAAAGTTGTTCATTTCTTACTTTACTTTCTGTGCCAAAGAGAATGAACTTTGGAACCGGACAGGATAGAAGAAAAAATTGTAAAAGGGAGTTGATACTCAAGATAGAGAGATAATAAGAAAGCACCTAACTTCCTTTAATGAATTCAAGTCTCTGGGACCAAATGAACTATATCACAGGGAACTGCTTAAACACAGACACACACGCTGGCAAATAAGATTCCTGAGTCATTGTCAGTGATTTTGAAACAGTATGTAGGATGGGAGAAGTATGTCAGTACTAGAAAAGGCTATATATGTCAATGATTTTTTTAAGTGGTAGGAGAGGGAAGAAAGAGGTTATCTACAAACTATAGTGAGTGATTTTTCTCTTCAATTTTTGACAAAAATCCTAGAAATTCTTATCAAAGGCGTGATTAGTGAATATTTAGAAAAGGAAGTAGTGATCACAAAGGTCTTCATCAAGAATAAGTCATACTCTTTTCTTTTTTGACAAGGTTACTAGACTAATAGAACAGAAGAATGCTGTTGATATAGTTTTTTAGATTTTAATGAAGCATTTGACTATCTCATACTTTTATTCTAAAGAAGATGGAAAATTGCATTTAGCTAGCAGTACAATTACTAAGATTCAGATTTGACTGAATAACCAGATCCAAAGAATAGTTGACTATTAGTGGGATGTCTGAAGGTCTTAGATCTAGCTCTGGAAGGTATCTCAGAAGCCATAGTCTAACCACCTCAATTTAATAGGTGAGAAAACTGAGTCCCAGTCCCAGAGAATTTAGGTTAACTAGTTAATAAACATTTATTATGCTCCTACTATGTACTATCCTTTATGCTAAGCACAAAGAAAAACAAAAGACAATCTCTGCTTTCAAGGAATAAACAATCTAATAAGAGAAACAACATGAAAATAATTGTGTACAAACAAGTTTTATATATGATAAATTGGAAATAAACAAAAGAAGGAAGGCACTAGAATAAAGAAGGATCAGGAAAGGCTTCCTATAGAAGATGGGATTTTATCTGGGAATTTTGGGAAGGCAGGAGGTAGAGATGAGGAGGTGACTTCCTCAAGGTCACCCAAGTGATAAGCATCAGAGGTGAACTTTAAACAGAAATCCTCTTATCCTAGAGATAATGTTCTTCCCAGTATACCTTTGATATGGCTTGATGTCAATTTGAAAGGCCATTGTGTAGGCTCATGGATCTGTGCTTAGAAAAAGTCATATATGATGTGCTTATTGAATTTGCATTTGATTCAAAACTAGGAGGATTGGTTAACCTCTTGTACAACAGATTAAGGATCTTTCAGAAGTTTGATAAGCTAGAACACTGTGCTGAATCTAATAGATATTATACTTAAGTTAAAAATCAGTACCTCAAGTACAAAATGGAAGATATATGGCAGTGTGGAAATTCTCTGGAAAAAAAAAAAAAGACCTGTGTATTTTAGTGTACCATAGGCTCAGTAAGTTGGTCTATAGCATATGACAAGGCAGTCAAAAAGGTTAATATGATCTTAAGCTACTGAAGACAGGCATGGTTTCTAGACCCAAGGGAAGTGATAGCCTGCAATAATTTGTGCTGTTCAGACCACAGCTGGAGTTAAGAGCTCAGTTCTGAGTTTCATACTTTGCTAAGGTAAATAGGAAAGAAACAAGAAGAGAAAAATCAGTATGGTGCCATTAGAGGATCATTTGAAGGAACTGGGGAATATTTTAGCCTGAATATGGGAAGACTTAGTGGTGCTATGATAGCTGTATTTTAATATCTAAAGGGTTTTCTGGTTGAAGAGAGAACCTAGAGGGTAGATATAGGAGTAATAAGGAGACAGAATGATACATTGGAAAGGATGTTGGCTCTAGGGTCAGAGATCCTGCATTTAAATGTTACCTCTGATCCTTATTATCTGTAAGATTTTAGGTAAGTCATTTAACTTAGACTTCAGCTAAAATGAAAGACTTGAGTTTATTTTTAGTTCCAGATCTATGAATCTATGAAGTTGCTGTGAGGGAGATTTAAATATGACATAAGGAAAAACTTCTTACCATTAGAGCTATTTATAGATGGATTGGGCAGCTAGGTGGTACATGAATAGAGTACCTGGCCTAGAGTCAAGAAAATACATCTTTCTGAGTCCAAATCTAGCTTCAGACACTTACTAGCTGTGTAATCCCGGGCTTAACTCCATTTGCCTCAGTTTCCTCATCTGTAAAATGAGCTAGAGAAGGAAATGGCAAATTACTCCAGTATCTTTGCCAAAAAAAATTCGAAACGGTCACAGAGAATCAGATTCGACTGAAAACAACTGACCCACCATGACTATCACAACAAATAAATGAATTGGGCTTTCCTGGGAGGGGGTTATTCTTAATGGAGGTCTTCAAGCAAAATTTGGGTGATCTTTTGTGGTTTTGTTGAAGAGAATTCCATTTAGGTACAGATTAGACTAAATGACTAATGAAATCTCAACTCCAACATTCTTGGCTTCTATTCTGTAAACTAGGGGTAATAAAATACCTGCTCAGATGCCTCCATGGGGGAGATCAAATGAGACATATAGGAAAGAGAGGAAACAAACTTTTAAGTACCTATTATAATCCAGGCACTGTGGTAAGCACTTTTCAAATACAATCTTGTTTTATCCTCACAAAAACCTGGGAGATAGGTGCTATTATTATCCCTGTCTTGTATTTGAGGAAACTGAGGCAGGCAGAGGTTAATTGATTTGTCCATGGTCACAAAGCTCACAAGTTTTAGAGGTGGGATTTAAACTCAGGTATTCCTGGTTCCAGACCTAGCAATACATCCACTCTGTCTCCCAGTTCCCTAATGTGAAGTACTTTGTAAACTATAAAGTATTGAACAGATATGAAAAATCATGACTGTCTTATACGGGTTTGTTGTTGGTGATAGTGGCAAAGTGTCTTAGAACACTGTCCCTCTTCACTTCCACTCTGAACTCTTCTATTTTCCCCTGGCAGCACCTTTAGCCAAGATAGGAGAGGTTGCTAATAGTCATAATGAAGCACACATATCTGAAGGAACTTTTCTAGTGTTTATGTTTAAGAATGACCCTTGCCTGATTCCTACTACTCCAGAATAGTCATTCAAAGGGAGATATTATGGAAATCTTAAGGGATCAGGTTGAAAAAATATGGGAAGGAGGGATATCAGGGTCAACTGTGGGAACTTACCCCACCATTAATAAAAAATGATAATCTCCTAGGAGGCTGGAGGGAGTGGGGAAGAGAGTCTGGGATCTGACTCTTAGCCTGTTACTGTAGCACCAATTATTGTGGGGGTCATTCGACCATGATTCATTGTTTTGTCTGTCTGTCAATTTCTCTCCTCATAATTTCTCCATATTAATCTTTTACATTAAGAATGATTTCCTCTTATCAGCTGCATGGGACCGGTATTCTTGCCCAACCATTGATCTTGGAGATTTCAGTGGGTACATGGCAATATTAGTAATAATCTTACATTTGTATAGTCATTTGTATATTACACATAGCATTCTTTGATTTGATCCTCATGGCAACCCTGAGAGGTTGGTAGGGCATTTATTTTAATCTCTACATTACAAGATGTAGAAGTTAAGGTTCATAATTGCTTAATGCCTTTTCCCAGTTCTGAGAGTTAGTAAGTAACCAAGTCACTTTTCCCCAGAATCAGTTCTGCCTCCTATTCTTACTGTTTCTTTTAATGGTACCAGTCATTCCAATCTCAATAATTTATCTATTCCTTTCTCTAGCTATCTTTTCAACATTTTGTGTTTCTTCTCTGAGTGTACATTCCTCCTGTCCCCCAGAGCCCCAGATTGTGAGCTCCTTAACAGCTGGGGCAGTTTTATCTCTTTGTGTTTCCAGTGCCCAGTATATACTAGGTATTGAATAAATGCTTGATAAAATGGAATTCTCCCTTCTTTCGCATTAC
>JAQQSV010020857.1:0-10904 GCA_028646515.1 Pseudochirops corinnae
TTTTGCATGACTTCACATGCTTGTAATAAGTTTTTTTTTTCTTGCTTTTTCATTGGGGGGGGGCAGGTGGAGAATCTGGAACTCTTAAAAAAAAGAATTAAAAAACTCTGTGCTTGAAAAAAAGATAGTAAGTTCTCCCTTGCCTTAGGTCTTGAACTAAAAGTTGGATGACCACACATATTCAGGCTGTTGTGAAGGGCTCTTTGGCCAGTTATACGTTGAACTAGAGGGATAGCTCCAAGGTTCTTTTCAACACTGAGATTCTGTTATTCTGTGATGGTCATCCACCATTCCCACCGGCAGCTCACAGTCCCCAACTACATCCAAATTTGATTCCTACTAGAATGTAAGCTCTTTGAAGAAGAGAACCCTGTCTTATCTAAATTTTGTATCTATAATTTTAGATTTCCCATAGTTGATTGTCATTCATATTTTCATTGCTTCACAGAGGTAAAGCAGGGGTCTCTAACTTTTTTGTCTCATGGACTCCTATGGCCATCTGATAAATTGAAATATTATAGTGGTTTGTTATCTAAATTCTAAATGAAAAAATACTCAATTTCAGATAGAGGTGAATGAAAATAAATATGCAATTTTATTTCCATCCAAATTAATATACCCCGTAAAATCTATCCATTGACTATGTACCTTGGGTTTAGAAGCCCCAAGTTAGGCAGAACCTGACTTTGGGCGGTTCTTCACAGAAATTATCTAAGCCTGATCATTAATGGTGCCCATAATCAAGAAATTCCATAAAGGAAAATAGCATATTTACCTAAAGACATTGTTCTACAGTTTAATCAGTCTCGTAGTTGAATTCGGCTTTTATAAACCTAAGCACAATCTTCCCATTTGTGTTTTCTCTCTCTACTTACTAAATTCAACAAGTTTCACATTCAGTGCTACTGAGAACATTAACGAGTAGAGTTCACTCTCATTATTAATCTCTGTCAAATCAGAACCTTTGAGAAACAAGTTCTGGGTCTCAGGCCTTTGCCAGGACAAAGCGAACTGCATCAGTGAGAAGTGATTGTGCCCAGAGCTGAGCCACTCTCTGGAAGCCAGTAGCTGCTTCAAAGTCGTGATTACTCTGACTTCTAGACTGAAGTGGGAGGGTCACCACCAACTAGCTTGATACTACAATAATTTGTTACAACTAGAAATAAAAAGATGTGCCTATAGTTGTTTCAGTTGAGGGAGGAAACAGAAAGAAGTATTACCCAAATCCCAGTTTCTAGTGCTTTTCCAGGAATCTAAGAGAAAAAAATGACATCTCATTTTTCAGTGGCAAGTACAGAAATCATTTTGCTTTTCAGTCAAGTTTGAAGAATATGATAGCATGAGGTGAGTTAGGGAAGGAGGACAGAATAGTCACTATTTTGATGATAATAAATAAGGTGGCATGTGAACAACCACATCACTCCTTTGCTCCAAAATCCTAAGTGGCTCCCCGCTGCCTCTAATATAAAATGATGAAATTCAGGAAATTCAGATTGATTGAATTAAAGATTTCCATCCTACCTTTGCCTTCTTATCTCATATTGATTCTCTTCATTGATTCTATTAGCCACACTGCTCTGCTTTGCCATTGTGCAAAATCACATTTCATTATCTCCTGTTTCCATGTCTTGGCATAAGTAGCCCTACATGGCTAACCCCATTTGTGTCTCTTGGAAACCTTAGCTTCTAAGTAGCACTCAGACCCCAACTCCTACAAGAAAGCTTTAATGATCTCCCCACTACACACACACACACACACACACACACACACACATATTAATGCTCTCTTCCTTCTCAAATTATTTTACATGTACTGATCTCTATAAATGTTGTATACTTCTGTGGAATGTAAGATCCCTGAGGGCAGACACTAGTTGGGGTTGTTTTCTCTTTGTATCTCTAATGGCTTGCATATACTAAGCTCTTCATAAATACTTGTTGAATATTCTTTCCACTGACAAACCTCTATATGCTTAAGTAAACTGGACGTTTGACACAATCTCTCTCAGCATCCATTATTGAAGACTTCCCAGTTTGATAGAACACAGGAAAACAGCTGAGGAAACTGAGGTCTAGGGAGGTAAAGTCACTTGTCCAAGGTCACATAGATACTAAGTGTCAAAGGTGGTGTTTAAATCCAAATCCCGAGCCAGCATTCTGTCCTCTGCACCATGTTAGAGGATTTGCTTCTCAGAATCTAGAATCACCCCCAGGTCTGGTAAAATAGCAAGGAAAGATGTTAGTAGAGGAAACAAGGTGTCACAACATGGTACCAATTCCTTAAAGTCCACGAATAACCAATTCCTTCACCAAATGCTTCCTCTAATGCCCAGTGATGGAATGTCTCTGTCCAACTCCTTCCAGGCCATCTTCATACCATGCCACCAGTCTCTGCATCCCATCTCTCCCCAACTCTCCCCTTCTGGGTCTGAGAATTACAAGCAACGTGATACTACCATTCCTGAATAGGATATGTCAGTCAATTGTTTCATGACTCTAATAATCAAACCACTGATTTCTCTGTTCAAAACATTCCTCCTTGGCCATCACTCCCTTTTTTGAATGTAGGTGCTTAAAGGCAGGAGCTGTCTTGCTTGATTGAACTTCTCCCCAGAACTTGGCACAGTGCCTGGCCCATAGTTTAAGTGATAAATAAATGCTTTTCATCCATTTACCTAGTCCAAGCCCCTGGTTTTACAGATAAAACCCACAGAGGTGAAGAAATTTGTGGACGAGTAGAAGTGGTAAAGACATGATTCAAACCCAGGTCCTCTATCTCCAAATCTACCCCCCCCCACACACACACACACACACACTCTTCTACACTGCCGAGTATTCTGAAGTTCTATTCACTTCATGATTTGGGCACTGGGACTGAGGGGTCTGAGAATTACTATTTGCTTGGGAGTTCAGTTACAGAATTGGGTGAATAAAGGATTGTCCTTTTCAGCCATCAGAGAAAGAGACCAAGACAGAAAGAGAAAGACTCTTGGCAACAGTTCTGCTTCTATGGTCCAGATGAGCTTTCACCTGCTACAGAGAAGGAAGTCTTTGTAATTCCATCATTCTTAACCAGCCTGTCTGAAAAATTAGCCATCTTGCCTGGGGACAGGGAGCTTGTATAGTTTGCCTACAGAGTGCAGCAGCATTGGGATGCCAGGTCTGGCTGCTCTGGGGCTTCCATCCTTTTTCAGAGATACACTTATCCCTCTGTTCTAGGGTCTCTGGATATGACACCCCCTACACACACCAGGGGCTGGTGCCCTAGAGTAAGGAGGGGAGGCTAGAGTCACTCAGATTATCCAGCTAAAATGGTGGCTTAAGGAGGTTCTATTGAGCCCCTGCTTGGCACAGACTTGGTCTTGTCTCTCTGCCACAGCTGCACTTGGGTTGTGAGGTATCCAATTTAAATGTCAGTGCAATTTGCTCTTCCTCCCCCCAAGGATTACATCTGTAGCCATGGTAACCAAAACCAAGGTGCATCAGAGCAACCTCCATTCCTACAGGGAGAATAAAATCCAAGAATTCTTTCTTTGATGAGGGAAGATAGGCCACTGTCGTAGCTTTAAAAAATTTAGTACTGCTGGTAAGACTGGGGGCAACTTGGATGGTACTCCCTATATCCCCAACTGAACAGTGAGGTCCAGTAGGAAATATATCTTCCCCCTTTGTGTTCTCTACAGTGCCTAGCACAATGTTGGACATATAGTAGATACCTAATAAATACTGAGTAACCTTAGTGAGGGCAGGAAGCTTGGGCATGTGATTGGGGCCATTCATCAGGGACTGCCTATATGTCCACATCCAGTCTACATTACCCAGTTCTCTTCAGGGAGGACAGAAGGTTTCTTTACATTTAAAAAAATAGCAATTGATATTCATTCCTTTGGGAGAGGCAACTTAGCATAATGGCTAGAGGACTGGCCTTTGAGGCAGAAAGATATGGGTTGGAGTTCTACCTCTGACTTATAACATCTGTGTGAACCAGGGCATTTAACCCTGTTTGTCTGAATCTCCTCATCTGTAAAATGAGTTGGAGAAGAAAATGACAAATTACCCCAGTATCTCTGCCAAGAAAACCCCAAATGAGGTCACAAAGAGATAGACACAGCTGAACAACAACAACATTTTCTAAAATATAAAATTGCAGTGTCAGATCAGAAAATAAAAGGAAAGTTTATGACTTGAATGAATTAGAAATGAGGTGGGCTGGTCAGTGTGGCACCATGGAAAGAGGGCCAACTTTGGCATCAAGAGACTAGAATATAAATCCTGCAGCTGACTCTTGCTTTCTGTTACCTTGGACAAGTCGCTTAGATTCTCTAGGCCTTGGGTTTCTCCATTTTTTTCCATCATCACTGGGACAGCTAGGTGGTGCCAAGGATACAGCACTGGACTTGGAGTCAGGAAGACCAAAGTTCAAATCTAGAATCAGATACTAGGATACATAAGCCGTGTGAACCTGGGCAAGTCATTCAATCTGTCTGTCAGTTTTCTCAACTGAAAGACAGGAATAGTAATAGCATTTACCTCCCAGGGCTATGTGCAGATCAAACGAGATAATGTTTGTAAAGTGTTCAGCAGAGTAGCTGTTACATAAAAGTTATTATTTTTTCTGTAAAATGAAGGGGATTGCATAGGGGATTAAGGGGAGGCAGTTAGACACAGCAGAAATGTCAGTTGACTTCAGAGTGAGAGGAGCAGGGATGAGATTCCATCTTTGCCACTTACTACTTATTTGGTCCTAGGCAAATCATGCAACCTCCCTGGGCCTCAGTTCCCTCATCTGTAAAAGATGTGAACTCTAAGGCTCTTCCTGCTTTGAATCTAGTATCCTATGGACCACTAAGGTGCTAACTCCAAATGTATGATCCTATCTAGTAAGAAGGAGAAACAACAGGAAGATCCATGTGGCACAATCACACACTCAAGCTATTAAAAGATGAAAGGAAAGTTAGCAGCACCCTGGAGAGTGACAAGCAACAGCTATGCAGAAGAGGTTGTGATCTCCATCAGCTGAAGGAGTCCCTGAATGGAGATCAGGGATCCATCAAAGCAGCAATGAAACCCATTTCCCTTTGGAAGGTTCAGGTTGTATCTTTATGATGCACAAACAACCCTTCGATCCAGTCAGCTTTGGGAAAACCAAAATGTCAGTTCAGTTGTTTGAGGGGAGAGGAAGAAGGGAGGGAAGAAGAGGGAGCAGAAACATACAGAAGCAGACTAGCTGTTAGCCTGAATCCACCACACTTGCGTCTGACCTGCTAAGTGCCCACGTGAATGCTGAGCCTCAAACAGCAGAAAAGGTTAGAGGTGTTTTTCAAGATAAGCCAGATGCTTCTGTCTCTGTTGGTCTTCCTATCTGTCTCTCAGTCTCCCTCCATCTCTGTCATTCTGTCTCTGTCTCTCTGTCTATCTCCATCCCTCTGCCTCTGTCTCTCCCTACCTTCCTCCTCATTTCCCTCCCTTCCTCCTCACTTCCCTCCCTTCCTCCTCCTTCCTCTTGCTCCACCTCCATATTTCTCTTCATCTGTTTCCATCTGTGTCTCCATCTGTCTTTCCTTCCCTTCCTTCTCCTCTCTCTACATCTGTGTCTCTTTCTGCCTCTATCTCTGTCTTTCTCAGTATGTGTCTATCTTTCCTTCCTCTATCTCTCTCTCCATCTCTCTGTCTCTCTCTATGTATGTCTGTCTCTCCTTCCCTTCTCCTTATCTCTCTGTCTTTGTCTCTCCCTCCTTCTTTTCTTCCAGACAAGTTCATGTCAGTCATGGTTTAAGGCTCTAAAAGGGGATTTTCTGAATGTATATGCTTTAAAAAATCTACACATGTACAGTTTGGCTCCCAAGGACTGTGCCTGAAGCCTGCCTTTGCAGCTGCAGGTCATGCATGAAAAGACCTTTGCAGTCTCATCCGTTCTGTGAATGCAGGGGGATGGTATAGCAGCATTCTTTCTAGGAACCTCTGTCAGAGTATGAGGACTGTGGACAGAGGACTGGGATTAGATCTGTAATCTAATGAATTACCTGGAATAATAGTTTCTTGAGCTAAACTCTGAGCCTTTGCACCCATGAAGTCTATGGTCATAAAAGTCGGCTCTACCAGCCCAGTTCAGTTGTAGGGTGGACACACCAGATAATCTCATTGAGAGCTGAGGTGGATGAATAGCAAGTGAAGAGAACAAGCAACAGGTAAAAGACGCCCTGCCCACTGGTTCTCACGGTGCCTGCCATCCAGCAATTGGCCAGGCTCTCACTCTGCTGGGCTCAGCTGACAGATGGAGATGCCATGCCAGGACTGCCCTTCCACGGGGCTTAGGGCTGACAGTTACAGCTGTTCTGTCCTACAATAAACATGAGGTTAGGAGCTTCAGCAGCTTCTGCATTTGGCAGATGTCTGGGGGGTGATGCCAGGATTTCCCCTGCAGGTGGGTACTACATGAAGTCATATGAGAGACCAAAGCCAAGATGGAGGGAAGAGAGAGTTGATGAGAACAATACAAGTGGAGAGTCATGCCAAATACGTGGGAGGATGCTGGTAGCATGAGTGCATACAGTAGACACAAGATGCACCCTCCTGGGATGGGAACAAAAGCTCTGTTCTATAAGACCCTAGAGGCATGTGGCCAACTCCACCCTAGCACATTCATCCAGAATCCAGTTCATTAATCTCTCTCAGAATAGGTTAATTAATGTGGCCTCATTCCAACCAAAAGTTGGACTTCACTGAAGTCCTGCTGTGAAACCTCATCATGATACGGAGATGACTATGGATCCTGCAAGACTATGTCAGCAGAATTCAAACTCTTATTGGATCCTACCAAGTTGGAAATCTTTGAGTGCAAGATTCAGTGAGACAGTAAAAGGCAACAAAGTATAGTGTCGGTAGAGCAATGAACTTGGGAATCAGGAAGACCTGGGTTGAAATTCTACCATAAACACTTAAGAGTTCTAAGACACTGCTATGGGATTAAAAAAAAAAATCTGTCTGTGCCTCAGTTTTGTCATCTGTAAAACGAGGGGGTTAGAATAGATAGCCTCTAAGATCTCTTCCAGTTCTAAATCTATGATTTAAGGACTAATCTAGTTAAGTTTTAAGAGGCTACAGGGTGGTGAATTTTTTTTTTTTTTTTGGCCCTGGCAACTCTCAAAGACTGTCTAACAAGTCATAAAGTTGCCATCTGTGATGGTGTAGGGAATATCCACATTGACAAAATCAAAGAGCCTTAAAATATAAAGGGACTCCAACTGAGATCCTGGCTCAGAGCCCAGAATACACTGGCATGTTCCACCCTTGAGCCACACTTCTGCTGGAGCTGGCTGAGACATTGATTGTTGGTCTCCCAACGCAGCAAGGCTTCAAAGGTACATGCTACTTTCATCATTAAGTGTTGGTATTATTGTTGTTGTTCAGTCATTTCAGTCATGTCCAACTCTTCACCCAGTTTGGAGTTTTCTTGGCAAAGATCTTGGAGTAGTTTGCCATTTCCTTTACTGGCTTATTTCATAGAACAAGAAACTGAGGCAGACAGGGTTAAGTGACTTCCCCAGGGTCACACAGACAGTAAGTGTCTGAGGTTGGAATTGAATTCAAGTCTTCCTGACTCCATTCCCAGCCCTCTACCCATCATATCAACTAGCTATCCAAAATTAAGTGCTGACTTTCCCGGCCAAGTGTTGGAAGTCAGGCTGGAAGGCATTACATGTAGTCAGGAATAGCACATGCTGTTAATATCCAGACTGATAGCCTGGAGAACAAGGATCTCATCGTCTTGACTTTGCCCAGGCTGATCCCTATCATGTAATGCACTCCCTCCTCAACTCCTCTCTTAGTTTCCTCTGGGCCATTGCCAATCATCTTGACTTATGTTTTACCACTGGACTCTGGAGGGAAGAATAAGGCTGATGACTGCGCACAGCTCGACCTCATTTAAATCCAATTCATTTGCAAATCAAAACATTACCCTCCCAATGTCATTGGTCCTCTTCAAGAATCAAAGAAAAACAACAGCAACGATGATCTTAGCTTCCTTGAAAAACCACCTTTCCTGTTTCCAGTCTACCACATGTGTGGCTCAACATGGAAAGCATGTCCTCCTAAATTTGGCTCATGCCACCTTTTACAAAAGACCTCTTCTGATTCCCCCAGATCATAACGGCCCTTGAAAAAATGCTTTTTATTTACTTGGTATCTATTTGATCTATAATTATATGTAATAGGTATGCTAGAGCCAGCTCTAACCCTCTTGCAAGAGCCAAATGTTAAATATCCAGTATGAGTATTTATGCCACAGAAATCAAAAATCACTACATATCAGGACTTTGTTTATTGGTCTGTTGTCTAGACTTAATAAAATTTTAATAGTTTAGATTAAACTTAAAAGCGTGTGGGCATACACATTATTTTTTCTGAAAGCTGAGTTATTAAATATTGATCAATACACCCCTTGTTAGATGTGTACATGTTGCTTCTTCTAATGGAATGCAAGCTCCTGAAGTGCAGGGATGACTTCATTTTTACATTTCTGTCCTTAGTGCCTGGCACATAAAAATTGTGCAATGAATGTTTCTTGGTTAATTGATTGATTAGCAAAAAAAAAAAGTCCTAGGGCCATAGCTTCAGGCATTTCCAAGAAGCAATCTCTTTCTTTGGGAGTGCTTATAAACTTCCCAGGGGATCTTCATGAACGAGGACCATAGCCATTGGTTTTCCTTCCTCTCAAGTGCTACCTGCCTGGGCATTTATTTTTCTAGCTCTATTCCAGCTGTGTCTGAAGTATCCAGTGTTCAGGTAGACTTCACTTCTACCTCCAGATTTAGTGGCAGAGGACAGACCCCTCTACAGTGATTATGGTGCACAGCAGGAGGAATTAATGGAGAAAGGATATAGTTACAGCCAAAAGGTATTCAAGAAAACTCTGAGCAAAATCATTAGGTAATCTTGGATCATTATGAAAGTAAGATTACAAGTAGGAACCAGGTCAGAGCTAGTTGTGGGTATTAAGAAAGGACAGATGTCAAAGTAATACAAAATTTTCATCAAACTGAATACTATGATATAATGAGAAAATTGAAGGTGTTGGGATCCAAAGACATAGGTTTGATTCCCAGCTCTGAAATTTGTTACTTTGGAAAAGTATCTAAAAGTTGCCAAGTGACTCTAGAAAGTTGAACCTGGAGTGAGGAAGACCTGAGTTTGAATCCTGCTTCATATTCTTACTAAGGAGGCAAACTTGGACAAGTCAAGTCTCTATCAGCCTCAGTTTCCCCATCTGTAAAATGGGCATCTTAATCCCCACAAGGTTGTTGTGAGAATCAAATGAAATAGCATATATAAAGTTGTTTGCAAACCTTAAAAATGTTATCTAAATGTTTGCTTTTATTACTTTAACTTCTCTGAATCTGTTTCCTTTTCTGTAAAATGAGGCTATTAATATTTGTGCTACCCACTTTGCAGATCTTTTGCCAGGAAAGAGCTTTAAAAACTTTCAAGTATAACGTTAATAAGACATGAATAAATCTGGGTCTGTGAAAGAATCAAGCTTGTAGAGGACAGGACAGGCATTGACAGAGTTCACAATAGGGCTGCTTTATGGTTTGCACTGGAGTCTCCAGCTTCAAACCAGCTTTGTACCTCACTCATCCACACCAATCCTGGCACTGCTGCAGGACTTTCTATTCATGCCAGTCTGTAGGCTATGGACACATGGACAGACAGAAGAGGATGGGGCTACTATAGAAGAACTAGGAATAACTAGTTTCAGTCTTCTTTAGAAAATAGGAGCTTGCTTGTTTGCAGGATTCCCTTGGTGCTATGGAGAATCCAACCAGGAGATGAGGCTAGCCTCCCTCTGTCTATTCCACTAATTAGAATTGCTCAAACAAAAGAATTATTTTCCTAGGGGGGTAGAGTCAAGATGGTGGCATAGAAGCAGCAAAACTCTACAGCTCTCCCCATAACCACCTCAAATACCTATAAAATATGACTGTAAACAAATTTTTCTGTAAAAGATTACAGAAAAGCACATCTCCCACTAAAGGCAGCCTGGCAGGCAGATGAGAAGAGGTTCATTGCAGCATTGGGAGCCCAGACCAGCACTACCTGATTCCATGGCTGGAGCCCTAGGGCTGCCAGAACAAGCCACAGCTGGAGCACAAATCACCAGCAGCTGTGACATTTTCCAGACCTACCAACCCACAAGAAACAAGGACTAAGTGAAAAGTCAGTGAAACTTGGATAAATTCAGGGGAGAGGGTCCGGCCAACTGCCCCAAAGCTAGAAGCAGCTGAAGTGACGGCCCTGCAGCCTCCTCCACATGGCTGCTTCAGAGCTCCTGGCCTGCAGATTGCAGGGGGGCCAAGCAATCATTCAGAGCTTAAGTGCTCTTGCCTTGAGCTGCCTGGATTGAATCATGGTCTTGGGTGGTGGTCCTGAGGTGCATTTTCAGTGAGCCAAACCTGGTAGGGGCTGCAGAAACAGTGGCCTCCTAATAACTCTGGCAGCTGTGAAAACCCCAGCAATTTAGGACAAAGCTCTCCCCTCTGAAAGCAGAGTTCTACTGAACTTAAAATCAAGTAATTGACTGGCAACATGAGTAGGCGAAGGAAGCAAAGCAAACCTAGCATTGCAACTTTAGATTCCTTTCTTGGGGACAAAAAGGATCAAAGCATGGAACAGGAGGAAGACAACACAGTCAGAACTCCCACGCCAAAAGCCTCCAAGAAAAATGTAGACTTGTTACAAGCCATAAAGCAGCTTAAGAAGGATTTTGAAAACCAAATAAGAGAAGTGGAGGAAATCATGAAAAGAGAGTCAACAACCTGACTGAAGAAAATAACACCTTAAAAAATAGATTAACTCAAATGGCAAAAGAGGCCCAAAAAGCCAATGAGGAGAAGAATGCCTTA
>JAQQSV010020858.1:0-10903 GCA_028646515.1 Pseudochirops corinnae
GAGTTAATCTATTTTTTAAGGTGTTATTTTCTTCAGTCAGGTTGTTGACTCTCTTTTCATGCATCAAAAAAGTTACTGTACTCCATGAGGAAAGCAACGTCTCAATAGCATAAAGGAAACATGGGATGTGCAAATGCAGAGACAACTCCATTCTCAATGTTCAAATGGACTATTTGTGCCCAGCCTGTGGTAGAGCCTTTCAAGCTAGTATTGATCTGATCAGTCATAGTTGGATACACTGTACCTTGATCTCATCATTATGATAACATTGGTCCTTTTTGAGTATGAAGAACAAACAATGACAACAAACTTTGAGCCAAGAAGACCTAAATTTAAATCTTGCCTCAGTTGTTTGCTATTCCCTTAGACCAGCGGTTCTCAACCTGTGGGTTGTGACCCTTTTTGGGGTCGAATCACCCTTTTACAAGGGTCACAGGGGTTGCCTAAGACCATTGGAAAACACATATTTCTGATAGGTTTAGGAACCGAGACACCTCTCCTCTATTGGTCTCCAGGTGGGTCTGCCCATATGCAGATATACCCACATACGAGTATTAAAGGGTCATGGCATTAGGAAGGTTGAGAACCACTGCCTTAGACATTTTAGCCTTAGGTTCCTTAACTGCATGATGATGATAATAAGAGCACCCATCTCATAGGTTAGTATGAGTATCAAATGAGAAAACACACAAAGTGCTTTGCAAATCTTTAAGTTCTCTACAAACCCTAGCTAAAATTATATCATCATTGTCATCATCATCAATAGTAGTAGTAGAAACAGTGATGGTGGTGGTGGTGGTAGAAGTAGTAGTGGTAGTAGTAGTAGTAGTCATAGTAGTCGTAGTAGTTGTAGTCGTAGTCGTAGTCGTAGTCATAGTCGTAGTCGTAGTCGTAGTAGTAGTAGTAGTAGTAGTAGTAGTAGTAGTATTTCCTGCCCAAAAACCCACAGTTAGTAAGTGGTGGAGATGGAGAGCATAAATGAATGGGGGTAGAAAGACAGGAAGATCTGAGTTGGAATCTTGTCTTAGATATTTACTTTGGGCAAGTTATTTAGCTTTCTATGTCTATTTCCTCACCTGAAAACAGGAGGGTTGAACTTCATTACATCTAAGATACCTACAAATTCTAATTCTATGATAGAATTTGAATTTACTTCCTTTGAGATCAACTTCAATAATCTTTCTGGCCATAAGGACCCACAAGTTCGCAGTATTTTATTGATTTTGCAACTTGACATAGCACTTTTAGTGTATCTTAAAGTCTATTTCCCAATCTAGTAGTAAGGTAGTTGTTTTCTACTTTTCATGACCCACTTTGGGGTTTTCTTGGTAAAGATATTAGAGTGATTTTCCATTTCCTTCTCCAGCTTATTTTACAGATGAGAAACTAAGGCAAACATGGTTAAGTGACTTGCCGTGAGTCACACAGCTAGTAAGTATCTGATGCCAGATTTGAAATCATGGGTATGAGTCTCTCTGATTCCAAGCCTCGTACATTAAGCACTGTGCCATCAAGCTGCCCCCAAATAAAGATACTACCTTTAAAAAAGTTTCTATACCTTTAAAGCTTTACTTTGGGTTTTATTTTTAACATCACCCAAACATTTACGGGAACTATAGCTAGTACAAAATTTTGCACTTGCTTTAAAAAGAAAAAAAAAATGCAAGGTAGACATGAAAAATGCTAGTCTCTGGTGTCAGATCCTGGGTGTTAATCAATTCAGGGTAGAATAGTGGAAATAGTCCTAGATTTGGAGTCAGAGAACATGAGTTCTGTTCCTACATTTGTATAGTATCTATATAACTTTAGGAAAGTCATTTAATCTCTCTATCTTATTTCCTAATCTTTAAAACAAGAAGCCTGGACTAGACAATTTAAAAGAGTCCCTTCCAGTCCCCAGTCCCATGCCTTATTTTCCAAAATGGCAACAATCTTTGCATTCATACTGCAGAACAAGAATGCCTAGGTCATGGATTTGTCTATATATACATTCTTGAATACATTTGCATTGCATCTCCAGCCTTTTTGCCTTTCACTATTTATAGCAAATCAGCAAACTCTGACAAGAATAATTAATTCCACTTTAACTACTAACTATGAAAGTGCTCTTCTCATCTCTCACTGAGTATTAGAGATCAGTAAGGATCTGGTTAATATGTCTTTTGAGCAAAACATCTAAATCCTAAATGTCTTGATAATAACTAATCTTTAAATTCTTATTTGTATTGGGAAATCACCTTTTGGATGTTTTTAACAGTTGACAATGGTTTCTCTCCTTTATGACTATTTTAAACCTTGTGCAATGCCTCTTACAAATGTGTTAAATGAACTCTACTTGCTTTTTAAAGATGTACCTGGGAAAAAGGAAGAAACTAGCCAAGTCTGCGAATGAATTTGGATCTGATTCAATAGATATATGTCCAAATAGATATATGTTAATAAGAGATCTATGTCAATCTGGATACAAGTACCTAGTGGAGTGCCCCAGGGCTCTAGCCTTTGGTCTGTGAGATTTGACATTTTTATCAGTGGGTTGGATAAAGACACAGGCAATATACACATTAAATTTGCAGTTAAAAAGATGAGATGAATAGCTAACACATTGGATAACAGATTCAAGATCCAGAAAAATTTTGACAGGTTATAATAATGAACTGAATGCAATTAGATATAAATTATTGAGGACAAATATGAATTTGTACATGGGTTCAAAAGATCTATTTTATGTGATTAGGGATTCATAGGGAGACAACAGTTCAAGTGTCTAAGAGTTGTTGGGTTTAGTGGAGTTAAAAGGTCAATATGGATCAACAGTGTTATATGGAATTCAAAAAACTCATAGTCTAGGCCACCATTACTGGAATTATCATCCAGAATGGGGAAAGGATAGTATTACTCTATCTCCTAGACAAACCACATTTGCAGTTTTATGTTTAGTTCTGGGCATTACATTTTATGAAAAATTTACAAATTTGAGTGGGTAAGAAGGAAGGGGAGCAAGATAAGCCTGGAGAGCACATTATATGAAGATTAGTTGACTAGTGAGGTATAGCCTAGAGAAGGGAAGACTTGTGGGAATATTTGCTAGTTGAAAATCTTTGAATATCTGTCATGAGGACAAGAGATTAGATTTGTCTGCTTTGCCTCAGAGACCAAAAGGGAAAATCTATGAGCAGTGGGTAGAATTTTCAGAGAGGGAGGCAGGCTTTGGCTCAGTATAATAAAAAGAGAGACAGAAAAGTAGAGCAGTGATGTCAATCTCAAATAGAGATGGGGGCCACTAATCCACTGTACGTAAGGATTGCTGCAACTACATATTGACTTAGTTTTAAGATGTTAAGTCATCTGTCTTTTATTGTATTTTTATTTGTTTTGTTAACTATTCCACAATTACCTTTTAACTGGTTCTGGCACATGTTTCCTGAAGGTGCAAGGAGCTGTTTGATTCTTGTCTGGTAGGGGACAGTGAGCTGGCCTCAGAGCTAGGAAGACCAGGAGTTCAGTCCCATTTTAAGCAACCCTAGGCAAGTCACTTAACCCTTCAGTGACCTAGGCAATTCTCTAAAATTATAGACTGCTGTTAATGTTCTAACTTTTACTGATAGAATTTTATCATTTTGGAGTTTTCTGTACTAGTGAAATAGCAACAACAAGAACAAAAATAATAATCACAAGCATTTATATAGCGCTTCAAGTTTTGCAAAGCACTTTATATATGTTAACTTATTTAGCCCTCACAAAAGATGGAGAAACTGAAGCCTGGAAAAACCTAGTGACTTGTCAAAGGTCACCTAGCTAGTCAGTATTTATAGGATTTGACATATCTTCCTGGTTTCAGATGCAAAATTCTATTAATTGAACCTCAATCATGGGTCTATTGATTATCCCATATCCTATAATGAAAAACTTCCCAACAGTTAGAGTCATCCCATGATGGTTGTAACTGTGATGTGTCCAGTGGCTCATGGGACCCCCAAAGGGTAAGATTCTGGTCTTACATCAATTCTAGGAGACTTCATGTCTCAAAAAATATAATTTTTCTTTTTTTTGGTTCTGCTCCCAACCCAGAGTGGTTCCAAGGAAATCTCTAAAATGAACCTGGGAGATGGCTCATTTTTAGGCTTTTCCCAAGATAGAGGTAAGTGCACAATATAGATATCAGGTATAAGCTAGTTTCAAAAAAATATTTCCTATAACACAGAGACTATCCTCTTGGAGAAATATGAATGGAGGAATGAAAATCATCAAGTTGAGGCAAGAAGAATGCTGGTTAGGGATATTGTATAAGGGATTCCAGTTAAAGGATAAGATATCTTAGTTGACCTCTTAGATCCTTTCCAGCTGGGAGACCCTATGAATGTTTCTTCCCTTTCCTTAACTTTTTGTTTCCTCTTTTAAATTTAAGCCTTTTTCTAGCATAGAATCATTCCTTAAGTGAATGACTACTTTCTTAAGTAGTTCCTGACAGAAGACCTATGAGTTTTAGAAGTTCTTGCAGGATTAAGTAGACGATTGATTAAAGAAATTTATTTATTTTTCAAAATGAGAGTGAAGGAAGAAGTCAAGGAAGTGTATTCAATAATTTTAAAAGGGTCCGAAACAGAATCTTCCTTCTTTGCTCACTTTCCGTAATCCATTTCCATTGCCTTCAAGGTTTCAATTTTTCTTTAAATCTCTAGATGGAAATCAGTCAATCAAGGGATGTTATTACCTCAGTCTGTATATGACTACAAAATGGCCACCTGTTAAATGGGCAGCAGTAATTATCTTGTAGTCATGGTCTATTTCTGACTTCTGTCTGGGAGCAACACTCATGATGTCATAGAGAAGGTGGCCATTTTGAACCCTTAGTCCTATTATTCATGTCCTAATTAATTATTAGTGGGATAAGAATTCTCAGAATGGGGAGAGCCAATAATGTTGACAGGTTAATTGACTGATAAAGGAAGGATTTTGACATTCTTTGGAGGAAATTGAAGGGGTGTCATCAATGTCAAGTTGGTTCACTAATAGTTACAAGTAGAGGGAAGTAGAGATTTTTATGTTTTAAAAAAATTATGTCAGAGGTATTGAATTATTGAGAAGATCTCGTCCATTTACTAAATAACACATTCTCCCTTGATGTTGGGGAGTTTTAAAGACGTAAAAGTAATAGCTGAAGGAAAACAGATATACTATACTAATATACTATGAATGGAGCTATGAAGTGGTCACAACTAGAAAATAATCTGGAATTGTGCAAGAAAAATCACTAAACTATTAAAACCCTTTGACCCAGAGATCCCACTGTGTAGCATATAAGCAAAGAAGGGTCAAAGAGGATAAAAAAAAGAACAAAAACTCTATATAAACCAAAACTTCTAGAACATTTTTATGGTAGCAAAAAAGTCTGAAAACAAAGTGAGTAGCCATCCAGATGGAATGAATGAAGAAATTGCACTATATAAATGCAATGGAATATGATTATTAAATGATAATACAAAAATTCCAAGAAAGGAAGATGTATTAACTGATTCAAAGTGAAATAGTAGTAGTAGTAGTAGTAGTAGTAGTAGTAGTAGTGGTACCAGTAGTGGTAGTAGTAGTAATAGTAGAAACATTAGTAGTAGCAGTAGTAATACTATCACTAGTAATATAATAGCAAGCATTTATAGAACATTTTAAAGTTCAGAAAAAGCTTTATAGCTGTGTCCTTTTATAAGTAAGCAGAATAAAGAAAATAATATTCAGAATTATTTTACTCACATTAATAACAATAATAAATTAAGTTGACTTTTGAGTGATTATGATGATCAATCTTTGCTCCTGAGTAAAGAGAGCCCCTCCCTCTTTTCAGCTGAGAGGTAGGGGATGATAGATGCAAAAGGTCACATATGCTATCAGATGACATGGTGTGCTGTTTGTTTTTGTTTAAGCATTTTTTCTTTGTTACAATGGAAGGTTCCTGGTAGGAAATGGAGGGGAAATATTCATAAAGGAATAAAATGTAAAAAATAAAAGTTATCAATAAGACCTCTTAAAATTAAATTAATAGTGTTTCCTCATGAACATCTTTATGAGGAACTCTAGCCAAGACTAGCATTTTGTTTCAAGTGTTGTGTTTCCATACTTCTAGGTCACAATGTCTTTTCTTCTAGGGTCCTTCTGGGGTCTATCTTTGAGCTTGAAGATAATTATAATACACTTTGGCTATAATGTATCATAGTCCACATTGATGCTTTTCATTAATAACAACTTATTATAGTAGCTAAAATGTTTACAGCACTTATCTCATTTTATCCTCACAACTGTGCCACATAGCTGCTTCTGAAATAAAATTAAAACAAATCTTCTGGAAGTGTCCACAGGGGCTCTAGATATTGCAGATGCAGATGCCTGGATTTTTGATCAATTACTGTTGCATTCACACATTTTAGGAAAGAAAAAAATGGAAGAAAAATACTACAGAGATTTAAGTCAAACTTAAAGATAGAACAGAATATGAGAGAATAATCAAAATACGGTTCTGAAATGGATAATATATGTAAACTATTAAGCAGAATCATCGTTATGGATAGGTGGTTGCCTGTGGGTGTGATTTTTAAAAAAACACTGGAAGAACCCCCTAACCAAAAATATCTCTCTTCTGCCACCCATATAGCCTGAAATGTTTTAGTTCCCTTTGTTATGCTGCCTGAAATTTCACAATTAGACATTCATTTGGATTAACAAGCACTCTCATTTAAGATGAAAATACCATTGGGAGATATTTTATTTAGTGAGTATTAATTATTTTAATCAGGTTACTTTCTTTTATCTAGTAGCTAAAATCTTACTGATGAAATGAGAATTTTGGGAAGAGGGAAAAGAAGGGAAGAGAAAGGTCATTTTGAAGCTAAGGGTTGGAAGTGGGAAACGTGGCCTACATGAAATACTATAGAGTTTTGGATATCTGAAGCATAGTATGAGAGTAGTGACTGTGTGAATTTGAGGAGTGTGTTAGAAGGGCAAAGAAAGACACATCGAAGGCAGCAAAGAAAGGCAAGCTTCACCTACTTCAAAATTATTATTCCTAGGAGTACTCTTAGCTGTAGCCCAGGCCCCAGCTGGGTCAACTCTTAGTTTAAATGAATGGGTTTTGTCTTGCGGGTTAACCCCTGGTCATTCTCTATTTGGTTTTTATTTCATCCGGGCACCCTCAGAATAATAGTTCATATATAGCTCCCAGTAGGGTACCTAGATCCTATATACTTTATTCTAGAAACAATGTATATAAAAGGTACTGTTGTTGTTCGATTATTCAGTCATGTCAGGCTCTTCATGATCCCATTTAGGATTTTCTTGGCAGAGGTAAAGTAGTTTGTCATTTCCTTCTGCAATTCGTTTTACAGATTAGTAAACTGAGGCAAACAGGGTTACTTGATTTGCCTAGGGTCACACAGCTATTATGTGTCTGAGGTCAGATTTTAATTTAGGAAGATGAGTCTTCCTGACTCCAGGCCTAGCACTCTATCCACTCTGCCACCTAGCTGCTCTCATAAAGTATAAGATAGACTTTGTTCAACCCCACAGAAAATTACCTACAATAAGGCAGAAAGAAGTAATACTTTCTCTTCCTCCCTTTCTGGTGAATTCTTTCTCCCACCTCCATTTATTCTAAGATTCAAAAGTCTTCTATACTCATAAAACTACCCTGTGGATCAGATTCCTCCTGGAAAAGAAAGCAACTCAAGGTTACTAGTGGGGTAACACGTAACATTCATAGGATCATTGACCTAGTTTTAGAAGGGACCTGACTGATGCTAGTCAGAGAAATCATCTTATTTTACAGATGAGAAAGTGAAATTCTAGGGAAGTTAAGTGACTTGTCCAAGGTCACATAGGGAGTAAGTATCAGAGGTGGAATCTGAACCCCTTGTAGCACCTCTCTGAGGTTTGAATATCTTGGAAGGAAAATGAACTTGTAGTTGCCAGAAAGACAATCCATCTGTAGTGTCCAGATAATTCATGGTAACAGCAGAGACCAAGGTTTTGATTATCATAGCATGACTTTGATATCCCAATAGCAATTTAAGCTCTGAGGACATGTATATCATTATCTTTTCTTTCCAAAAGACTGACATGAGCCAGAAACTATTCTTCTTCCCCATCCACTCCAGACTAGAATTGCAATCTATTATGCAGACAATGTACTATCCTCTTCATGGTGCCATCTCTTAGAATGAGATATTATGCTTCAACCCCTCCCAGGCCAGAGCCAGGAGCCTGATGCCAAGTGATTCTCTTCTTTGGCCAAGGGACAAGAACACGTGAGGATCCCGTGTCCTTGATCACACTTTAGGATTCATCTCTGCTACTCTGTGATTTGTCCTCCATAAAAGAAAATCCAAAAGGGGAAACAGATCCTCCGTCTGTTATTGTAGTCTCCATTTAGTTGTTCAGTGCAAAAAGATGACTCCTCTCCTAGTAGTCTGTGTCCCATATGAGTGGGAATTAATCAATTCATTCATAGTCACTGAGCCCTAACCTCCAGGAGGAACAAAGGGACTTGTCCCTACAATCCTCAGGAAGACAAAACACAAAGTCCAAAATTAAAAGGTTCACTACTCTGTAAGCTCAGTAAAGTCCCTTGATGTCCTTAATTCTTTCCAAGAAGTGCCAATAGACATGTTCGCATCTTCATAGGGAGATATACTCAAAGTCCCAAGCAAAGATTCACTATTCTGTAAACTCATTAACTTGAATAGAGAACTCCTCTAATAAACTCTCTACATACTTGGCTATTTTTCATTATATACATTACAGGTTATTCAATTTGAAATGATTAGAAAACTTAGAAGAACTTTAATAATAATAATAATAATAATAATAATAATGATGATGATGCTTACTCTAAACATTTAGATAGTGCTTATCAAGGTTGAGTAATTGGGCTATATGTTTTATAATTATCTTCTCATTTGATCCTCACAATAACCCTGGAAGATAGGTGTTACTATCATCCCCATTCTACAGATGAGGAAACTGAGGCAGAGATTAAGTGACTTTCCTAGAATCATATAAGTGTCAAAGGCCAGATTGCAACTCAGATCTTCTCGACTCTAGACCCACTCTCCACTGCACAATCTAGATGAGGAGAGGACTTAAAGTTTTAAAAATAGAATTTGCAAGAAAAATTGTGTACAATGAAATTATTTAGCAGGCTAGAGTATACTTGAATGCTATGTGCCCATACAAGACAAGGACAATCAAATTAAAATGGAACAATTAACAAACTAATAATTTGGTTTTACATGACATTCAACATCTGCTTAGAGTAATTCTCACATTCAGCTTTAGTCTATTCAATACACATTTTTCAAGAGTACATTGTGTTCAAGGTTGGAAACTCATATAACAAACTCAGTGTTTATTTAAGTGTTTCATATTGTTTGGTTGATGATAATGTTTACTTATCTTCATCTGAAACATAGTTTCAAAGGAAAAGAAGGTTACTTAAAATTAAATTAAAATTAAAAATTAAATTATTAAAAATAAGATATATCAACAAGCCAACAAACTTAGTATGTGCCTCCTATGTGCTGGGTACTATATTAAGTGCTATGAACGACAAGCGTCAGAAGATCAGACTGTAATTTGTTCCTTGGTGAGGGGAAGAAGTGTTTTTTGGAGAGGGTTTCCTCGTTAGGGGATCATATTCTTATCATAGCAACCACCTTCACAAAATGAAGGTATCATGCCCAAAGTTGCTTGAGGGGAAAAAAAAAAAAGAAAGTTTTGTAGTTCTACATTCCTTACCCAAATGCTGCTACAAAATAAATACTGAAAAAAATTCAATAGGCTTTGAAAGGCCAGGATGTCATGGAACAGTCAGTCAAAAAGTTTATTAAGTGCTTCCTAGCACGGTTCTAAGCTCTGAGGATACAAAGAAAGGCAAATTCAAGGTTCTTGCCCTCAAAGAGCTCACATTTTAATGGAGATCAATCTTAACGACTCCATATCTACAAAATATATACAGTGGGTAATAATAATAATTGATATGACCCCTACTCTGTGTCAGGCACGATGCTAAGTGCTTTACAAATATTATCTCACATCAATCCTAGGAGATAGGTACTATTATTTTTCCTATTTTACAGTTGAGGAAATTCAGGCAAATAGCTGGAAGGTAATTTCTGAGCAAAGGCACTAGCTGTAGAGGGCACTAGAAAAAGCCTTCCACTGACGGTAGAATTTGAGTTGAGGTAATCTTAAAAGCCATCAGGCCGAAGTGAGGAATTTTCTAGGTAAATATTCTAGGTAATAGAGATATTCTAGGTATTAGAGAATATTCTAGGTAAAGGGAGCGCTAGTGATAAGACCCAGAGGCAGGGGAATGGAGAGTTCTGTGTGAGGAACATCAAGATCAGTATTTCTGTATCATAAAAGACATGTTAGGAATAAAGAGTAAGAAGAATGGACAGGTTATGGGCTGAATGGGCTGGGTTATGAGAGGGTTTAAATAGGAAATAGAGAAATTCACATTTGATTTTGGAAAAGCAAGCCAGTGCAGTTATCCAAGTTGTGTGTGTTGGAGGTGTGGGTATTATCACACACACAGTGAAATCTGTACTCTCTGAAAATCACATTGGCAGCCAAATGAAGTATAGATTTGTAATGCCATGCATAGCAGATTCCCAAAAGAATGCTACTGTGAACAGCTTTTAGAGTTCAGATTATAAAATATAGTGAACACTCTGTTTATTCCATTACAAATCAAAACAAACATTCAAAACATTATAATATTCACAACATTACATCTTATCACAGAAAATGGCCACACAGTTTTCACTACAGTGGCCACAATATTCAGAACAAGGAACAATAGAATCAAACTTCCACTCATGGGGCAACTCAATCATTAGTCATTCAATCAATTCACAAT
>JAQQSV010020859.1:0-10903 GCA_028646515.1 Pseudochirops corinnae
ATGCTTTTGAGATTCTTTTTCCATCTGGCAAAGTCGATTTTTTAAGGCATTCTTCTCCCCGTTGGCTTTTTGGGCCTCTTTTGTCATTTGAGTTAATCTATTTTTTAAGGTGTTAATTTCTTCATTCAGGTTGTTGACTCTCTTTTCATGATTTTCTTGCATCATTCTTATTTCTCTTGCCATTTTTTCTTCCACTTCTCTCATTTGGTTCTCAAAATCTTTCTTCAGCTGATCTCTAGCTTTTTGGCAATCTTCATATTTCTTGGAAGCTTTTGGAGTGGAAGTTCTGACTGCATTGTCTTCCTCCCTTTCCCTGCTTTGTTTCTTTTTTTTCCCCGAAGAAGGAATCTAGGGTTTGGTTGCTGTTCTTACTTTGCTTCCTATGCTTATTCATGGTGACCATTCAATTTTTTTTTTTTTTTTTAGTTCTGTAGAACTCTGCTTCCAGAGGGAACAGCTCTGTCCCAAATCGCTGGGGTTTTTCCAGCTGCTGGGGCTTTTAGGAGGTTACTGGGTCCCTCCTCAGCTCCAGCTCACTGAAAAAAAAACCTCAGGACCACCACCCAAGACTGCAATTCGCATCCAGGCCACTCAACGCGAGAGCACTTGGCCTCTGAACGATTGCTTGGCCCCCCTGCTGTCTGCAGGCTGGGAGCTCTGCAGTGGCAATGTGGAGGCGGGTGCAGAACCTCTGCTTTCTGCTTCTTAGCCCTGGAGGTGGCTTGGCTAGACCTGCTTTTCTTCCCTGGTTTTTAGCCAAGTTCCACTAACCTGAGTCCTTTTTTCTTATGGCTGGATAATTCTGGATCCTGCCACAGCTGTTGCGGATCTGCTGTCCTGAATCTCCAGCCAAGGTGGGGCTTGGCTCCTCTAGCTGCCCCTGGGGCAAAAGCCGCCATTTCAGGCTGGGCTGGTTTCTGCTCTCAGAGTTGAAATGGTTGCTTTGAGCCGAGCTGCCTTCAGCAGGGAATATATCTGTGTGCGTTTTAGAGCCCTAGAATTTGTTTAGAGTCATATTTTTTTGATATTTGATGTGGCTGTGTCAGAGCTGCAATTTCTTGCTGCTCCTACGCAGCCATCTTGGCTCTGCCCCCCTCCATTTTCTTTATTTTATTCATGTATGCATTTGGTAATATAAAACTTCCCCTAAGAACTGCTGTTGCTGTATCCCATAAGTTTTGGTATGTTGTCTCATTATTGTCATTCTCTTGGATAAAGTTATTTATTGTTTCTATAATTTCTTGTTTGACCCACTCATCCTTTAGGATTAAGTTATTTAGTTGCCAATAACTTTTTAGTCTATCCTTCCATGGCCCTTTCCTACATATAATTTTTATTGCATCATGATCTGAGAAGGATGCATTTAATATTTTTGCCTTTCTGTACTGAATTATGAGGTTTTAATGCCCTAGTAGATGGATAATTTTTGTATATGTGCCATGTACCACTGAAAAGAATGTATATTCCTTTTTATCCCCATTCAATTTTCTCCAGAGGTCTACCATATCTATCTTCTCTAAGATTCTATTTACCTCCTTAACGTCTTTCTTGTTTATTTTGAGGTTAGATTTATCAAGTTCAGAGATGGGGAGGTTGAAGTCCCTCACTAGTATAGTTTTGCTATCTATTTCTACCTCTAAGTCCCTTAACTTCTCCTTTAGGAATTTGGATGCTGTACCACCTGGTGCATATATGTTTCATAATGATATTGCTTTATTGTCAATGGTGCCTTTTAGCAGGATAAAGTTTCCTTCCTTATCTCTTCTAATTAGATCAATTTTTTGCTTTTGCTTTGTCTGAGATAAGGATTGCTACCCCTGGTTTTTTTTTTTTTTTACTCTAGCTGAGGCATAATATATTGTACTCCAGCCTTTTACCTTTACCCTGTGTGTATCTCACTGTTTCAAATGTGTTTCTTGTAAACAGCATATTGTAAGATTATGGTTTTTAATCCATTCTGCTATCAGCCTCTGTTTTATGGGACAGTTCATCCTATTCATATGCACAGTTATGATTACAATCTATATCTTTCCCTCCATCCTATTCCCTCCCCTGTTTATGCTTTTATTATTCCCCTTCTCCCTTCCCCTCCTTAAAAGTTTTCCTTTTGACCCCTGCCTCCCTCAGTATTCCCTTCTTATCAGCCCCCCTCCCTTTTCCTATGCTTTCCCCTTACTACTTTCCTCCCTTCTAACCACCTGCCTTTTTGTACCCCTTCCTCCCCCCACTGCCTATGAGGTATGAAAGGTTTTTATGTTTAATTGTAGTATGTTATTTCTTCCTTGAACCAAGATTGAAGAGAATAGATCTCATGCAATGCTTCTCTCCCTCCCCTCTTTCCCTCTCTTATGATAGGTTTTATGTCACTTCTTGATAGAGCCCTATATTTAACTGATTATGTTATTCCCTCCTTATACAAGAACCAAGGAGGGCAAAGCTCATATAATGTTCATCTGTCTCCCTTCCTTCCCTCTACTATAATGTTTTTATGTCTCATTGTGTGGCATAATTTACCCTTTTCTGCTTCATTTTTTTCTTTTCTTCCATTGTAGTCCCTTTGCAGCCCTTAATCAGTTTTTTTATCACAATTTTTTAAATTTACACCCACATCCTCTATTTATCTGTATCCCTTTTAGATGTCCCCATAAGTATAGAATTTTCAATATTAACAAGTATCAGCTTCCCATATAGGGATGTAAACAGGTTGCTCTTATTAAATAATCAGTTATGCATGTGTGTGTGTGAGTGTTTTTTCCCTATTTACCTTTCTATGTCTCTCTTGAGTCCTGTAATTGGAGGTGATATTTTCCATTGAGCTTGGGCTTTATCATCAGGAAAGTCTGGAAGTCTGTTATATCATTGAATGACCATCTTCTTGCCTGGAAGATTATGCTCAGTTTCACTGGATAGCTAATCCTTAGTTGTAACCCGAGCTCTTTTGCCTTGCAAAATATCATATTCCAGTCCCTCCAGTATTTCAACGTAGAAGCTGCCAGATCCTGTGAGATCTTTACTGTAGTTCCACAATATTTGAATTGTGTCTGTCTGGCTGCTGGTAGTATTTTCTCCATCACCTGATAGTTCTGGAATTTAGCTACAACATTTTGTGGAGTTTTCCATTTTGGGATCCCTTTCAGGAGGTGTCTGGTAGATTCTCTTGATTTCTATTTTACCCTCTGGTTCTAGGATCTCTGGGAAGTTTTCCTTGATGAGCTCTAGGAAGATGTTGTCCAGGCTGTTTTTTCATCACAATTTTCTGGTAGACCAATAATTCTTAGATTGTCTCTCCTAGATCTTTTTTCCAGATCAGTTATTTTTCCCTTGAGATATTTTACCTGTTTTTCTAATTTTTCATTCTTGATGTTTTGTTTGACTAATCCTTGGTGCCTCATAGATTGGTTGATTCTAATTTTTAGCAAATTACTTTCCTCAGTTTTTGAAGCTCCTTTTCCATATGTTTTTTTTTTTCCATTTAACACATTTTTCTTTTTAAGGAGCTGTTTTCTTCAATTGTAATATTTTTCTAATTTTACATTTTTGATTTTAAAAGAATTATTCATTTTATCTTCTACATCTTTAATTTGGTTTTCAATGTTCTTTTTGAACTCATGTAAGAATGCTTTCTGTGCTGGAGACCATTTCATATTCCCTGTTGAGGCTTCAGCTGTGGGTGTGGACTCAATACTGTCTCCTTCTGAATTTGGTTCCTCCTGCTCACAATACTGGGATTCTAGAGTCTTTGTTGTTGCTGTCTATTTTTTACCCATTTTGAGGCAGGGCTTTAGCTACACCCTTCCTGTAGGGCTCCAAAGCCTTTACTGTTTAAAAGTTTGCTCTTGGGCAATAATTACTGTGTTTTCAGGGTATGAGGTGAGGATTGGAGAAGCTGGGGCTCACTCTGACACTTTGGTCCCTGGAAGTTCAGATAGGTGCTTTTTAAATTTCCAAGCTGTGGGTTGGTAGACCTGGAGTAGCTACTGCCACTGCTATGGGCCCTACATTTGTCTCTTAGCCAGCTCTGTCAGATCCTAGCCCTGTGGTGATAGGCCTGGGAATGGCCCTTGCTGTTGGTGGATCAACTTGCCACCATGTTGACCAGGTCTCATCCTCCAGACCTCTGTCCTGCATCATCCAGGTCTTTGCAAGATAAATTTCTATACTTCATTGCCTGTATGCCTTATTTCCCAGTTGCATGTAAAAACAATTTTTGACATTTATTTTTAAAGCTTTAAGTTCCATATTCTCTCTTTTCTTCTCTCCCCACCCACCCCCACTGAGAAAACAAGCAATTCAATATAGATCGTACATGTGTAGTTATGCAAAACATTTCTATAATGTTACATTGTGAAAAATTAACTATATTTCCCTCCATACCATCCTGCGCCCATTAATTCTATTTTCTCCTTTGACCCTGTCCATTTTCAAAAGTGTTTGCTTCTAACTACTCCCTCCCCCAATCTG
The DNA here is from genome assembly GCA_028646515.1 of Pseudochirops corinnae. Lineage (NCBI taxonomy): Eukaryota > Metazoa > Chordata > Mammalia > Diprotodontia > Pseudocheiridae > Pseudochirops > Pseudochirops corinnae. The sequence goes on from JAQQSV010020859.1 coordinate 4,462, forward strand.
CTTTCCCTTCCATTATTCCTCACTTTTATGCCTTGATCTGGAATTTGGCTACAATTTTCCCAGAAGTTTTCTTTTAGGGATATTTTTCAAGAGGCATTTGATGGATTCTTTGAGTTTCTATCTTTCCCTCTAGTTCTAGAATATCAGAGCAATTTTTCTTGATAATTTCTTGAAACATGATGTCTAGACCCTTTTTTGATCATGGATTTCAGGTACTCTAATAATTTGTTTAAATTCTCTCTCCTGGATCTATTTTCCAGGCCAGTGGTTTTTTCAATGAGATATTTCATATTGTCTATTTTTTCATTCTTTTGGTTCCATTTTATAATATCTTTATTTTCTCATAAAGTCATTAGCTTCCATTTACTCCATTCTAATTTTTAAGGAATTATTTTCTTCTGTGACCTTTTGGACTTTCTCTTCCATTTAGTGAATTGTGCTTTTTAAGGCATTCTTCTCCTCAATGACTTTTCGTACCTCTTTTGCCATTTGGGTTAGTCTATTTTTTAAGATGTTGTTGTCTTCAGTGTTTTTGGGGGTCTCCTTTAGCAAGCTGTTGACTTGTTTTTCCCAATTTTATTGCATCACTCTCATTTCTCTTCCCAGTTTGTCCTTTACTTCTCTTACTTGATTTTCAAAATCCTTTTTTAATTCCTCCAGGGCCTGTGACCAATTCATGTTTTTCTTGGAGGCTTTGGATGTAGGAACTTTGACTTTAATGTCTTTTTCTGGTTGTATGTTTTGATCTTCTTTGTCACCAAAGTAAGAGTCTATAGTCTCATTTTTTTACACTGTTTACTCATGTTCCTAGTAATTACTTGACTTTTGAACTTCTTATCAAGGTAGGTCTCTGCTTCTAGAGTGCTCTGTCCAAGTTTTCAGGAGTTTTGAGCAGTTGTTGTCAGAACTACTTCTTGGCACCTGTAAATTTTTAGTTCTTCTAAAGTAGTATAATCAAAGGAGGGGTGTTTACTCCTCTCTTGGACAGTGAGTGACCAGAAGTACTCTTTCCTTCCTTAAAACTGTGAGGATGACTCCCTCTCCCCAGCTGCCACAAGCTCTACCACACCAGTGGTCCTCCTTACCCCAGGACCACTACCCAAGACTGTGACCCAGATCCAAGTAGGGCAAAGCAGGAGAATCTTGCCTCAATGCTAGCAAAGAGATTCTCTGCAATCACTCTCTGATCAGTCACTTGATCCCCGCACTATCTGTTGGCCTGGAGCTCCAGAAGCAGCCACTATTGCTACAGCTGCTAGCACCTTCACTGCCCTGGTGCTGGGGCCAGATCTCTCTTATCTCACCCTGGTCTGACAGTGTTTCTCCACTGATCTTCTACTTTATCTTTGTCATTTATGGGTTGAGAAGCCTGAAAACCACCACAGCTGCCAGTGATTCACTCCCCTGAGGCCTGCTCTGTTCCAGTTTATGCTGGCATGCCCCATGCTGAACTGAACTCCTCTCTTAGCCCAGTACTACAAATCCTTCCTATAGGCCTTGCAGGCTGTCTGTGGTGGCATATGGGTTTCACTATGGCATTTTGTGGGTTTTGTAGCTCTAGAATTTGTTTAGAGTCATTTTTACAAGTATTTAGAGGGGTTTCAGGAGAGCTCAAGCAAGTTCCTGCTTTTATTGCACCATCTTGGCTCTGCCCTCCTCAATTCAGGATCTTAAGGACTGCTATTATTTAAAACATAATATAACTGATATAATATAACATAATATAACTTACTTTGTTATCTGTTGGCAATTGATATAAAATCAAAACTCTCTCCAACTATTTTATTTTTCTTTTAATATGAGATGCAGAAAAATATGTTTGTCACAGTCCCTAGTGGTATTTCTTAATATCCAGAGGCAAACCTTTTTCTCCAACTAAAGGAAGCAATTTTTAAATCCTAGTGGAGTTCAAAAAATAAAAGACATTCAACATAACATATAACAATATAACATATAATAACATTCAACATTTTCAGGAAAGAAATCCTAAAAGTAATAACTGAGGTTTTTACATGAGTTTCTCCTGTCATAATGGTTATTTGTAATGAGATTAATAATTGCAGTCAACAAATACACAGTTTCATACTCGCATTCCCTCAAAATTTTTAGCTAAATCATATAATTCCTGGTGTTGTAACAATATTTAGTTCCTTATTTATCTTTCAAACATTTTATTATATTACCTTAATTTCACAGTAGAGCAGCTAGCTTGTATAGTGTATAGAATACTGAGCCTGGAATCAGGAAGATCTGAGTTCAAATCCAGCCTCAAATATTTACTAGCTATGTGACCCTGAGTAAGTCACTTACCCCTGTTTGCCTCAGCATCCCCATCTGTAAAATGAGCTGGATAAGGAAATGACAAAACATTCCAGTGTCTTTGCCAAGAAAATCCCAAATGAAGTCATAAAGAATCAAACAGGACTGAAATGACTGAACAAAACTTGATTAGAAGTGATTAATAATTCTAAAGGTATAGAATACAGAGGGAGGGCAGGAATTTCCCAAAAGGGAAATTCTAATGTTATGCTAGGATCAATCAAATCCAGGATCGATAAATCTAAAAGCAGTAGCCATGAACCTGATGTTGGAGCGGAGGCCATATCCCACCAGAGAGTGGAAAGGAAATAAGCATAGAATCATTAAAACTCTATTATGGAAAGAATGGTAATTACCAGTAAATACTAGTATTTTATGGCTTTAACATTCTATCCACATTCCTTCTTCATTCAATTTCAAAGGTGTTTCAGTGGGCTTAGACAAAATGAACAAAATTAGATTCATATTGGTCCATGGTTGTTTCAACCTAGTCATGAAACTGGTCATGAAACTGAACAAGACAAGCAGGATGATGATGGCTGGAGTTTTGGTGAAATGAAGTTACAGGCATTGTTTTGGACTAATATATATAATCTACTGACTGAATTTAATGTAAATTAACAGACCACAAGTCAAAACCTATCACTCATGTTTCTATCCCTGGAAAAATGGGCACAATGAACTTAAATCATGTGATCTGGTTACTAGGAACAATAAAATTGAGCATTTTGCCAACAATGCATTTTCTGAGTGCAACATAATAATTGCTCATTAAAACATATTTCTAAAGTTCAACTTTGAAGTACTAGGAATTGTGCCAAGCAACGAGCTATGAAATTACAGCACATGAATTTTAATAATCTGTCTGTATTCAAAATAAAACAGCCTATTCAATGAACCCTAAATTAAATGTGTAGTGAAGAGCACTTAGCACACTATAAATTAGAAATTAGTTTAAAAATATATCTTCCTGGGTTTTAAGTGTAGAAATATTAACCTTTCAGAATTTAACAACATTGCTATAAATTTCCTAATAACAAACAGATGAAGATAGATACCGCACTACCATGGATATCCATAAAGGAAAGGAAACAGCAAAATTTAGAATGATCCCTTTTGTGAGGACCATGAATAATCTTGAGGAGTTTGACAAGCCATTTATCAAGCCATAAACCACCCCATGAAATTAACTCAAATGCTATCAAAATAAAGATTTGGGTCCTTAAAACTCAAGTATATAGATGGGCTAGGACAGTACTTTAAAATGCTAAACAGCTTAGTATTCCTTTATGTTTTGTTTAGTTTTCTTTTGAGTACTTGACCCTTACCACCAAGTCCCAAGTAGTTCTATCAATTCCTTTGCCACCTGACAGGACAAACACAGCCTGAGGCTATTCTTTCTCAGAAATTGATAATTCAAAACAAATTGACTTGGGATTAGCTTCTGAACTTGGTTCACAAATTTAAAAATACCACTCTGTTATTCTACTTGGCTCAACTAATGCTCCTCTTCCAAGGAATTTTTATATTGGAATTACCTAGTATTGATAAGGTAAATCAATATAAGGCACTGTAGCATAGTGGGTAGAGCTGGTCTTAGAACAAGGGAAAACTGAGTTCCCATTCTGCCTCTGACACTTCTTGGCTCTACAACCTATAATGATACTGGGATTTGAAGCTCTTCCATGCCCCTTGAACTTGCTGACACAGCAGGAAGTGGTGGAGCAAGAGAAAGCCTGAACCAAGCTAGCATCCCTGCCGTGGTGACTGGAAGCAGTGGCAGCAGCAGTAGTGGCAGCTGCGGTTGCGGCGTGAATTCCTTTTTCTTTGAGCCTGCCAGAATCTCTGCTAAGGACTCCTGCGGAGAACTGCCAGGGACAGAAACTGCTGGGGGGGCCAGAGGTGCTGGGAGCAAGCTGCCTGGACACTGAGCAGTTGCATGAGTGAGGAGTGGAGGATCTTTGCCTGAGGTAGCCTGCCCTGTTTTGAAGGCTTGAGAATGTGGGTGTTTACTACTTTAACTACATGTGTCAACTTCATAAGTACTGTTTTGGCTTTGACTTTCTGGTTTTGGGACTCAGTTTTCCGGTATTTAAATAAATGCTCTATCTATATTTCCCATGTAGAGAGCCTGTTGAATTTTGTAATTAATAACCATAATATCATACTTATATTTACTGTAGGCATTACGAATGCTGCATTGCTACTACACAACCCTAAACAAAGTCACTGAAAACTATCAGTTCTCTGGGGAATACTCTCCAACTAAGTAAAAGTTGCAGAGTTCTGAGTAGGCATCATTAGGAATTTCTTCATTCCAGAGTCATCTACCAATGTTCAATACCAATTAAATCATAGGATTAAATGTGTAGTGAATAGCACTTGGCACACTAAAAATTAGAAATTAATTTAATTTAATTTCCATTTCTTTTTTAATTTAATTAATTTATCGTTAGTTTTCAACATTCATTTTCTTTTTTTTTATTTTTTTAATTTTATTTTAGTTTGCATCATTCATTTCCACGAGATTTTGAGTTACATATTTTCTCCGCATCTTTCCCCTACCCACCGCCCCAAAACAGCCATCCCAGTGTATCCCCCATCCCCCAATCTATTCTCTCCTATGTCTTCCTCCCTCACCCCTCAGACTTTTCAGTAGGGCAGGATGGATCTCCCAACCACAGTGCCTGTGTGTCTCAAGTTCCAGTTGGATGTAGTTAATAATAATAATAATAACAATTGCATATATATATATATATATATATATTTTAACATTTGATTATAGAACTTTAGATTCTAGATTCTTTCTCTTCCTCCCTAGTCACCAACCCCCACTGGAAGGACGAGCAATCAAATATAGGCTGAACATATGAAATTACACAAAACCTCTCCATAGTGAACACACTGTGAGACTCTGATTACATGTCCCTTCTTCCTATCCTGTCCCCCCAACCACTCTCCACCCTATCCCTGTCCCTCTACAGAAATGTGAACATTCATCAGCCCTCCGCCCCATCCTGCCCTTCCCTCCATCATGCTACCTCTCATCCCCCTTCCCCCTACTCTTCTATGTGGCAAGATGCCCAGTTTAGAATTTATGTCATTCCTTCCCTAAGCCAAATTCCATGAGAGTAAGGTTGATGGGGCGGAGCCAAGATGGCAGCATAGCAGCAGCAATATATCACAGCTCTCGCATAGCCACCCCAAAATACCAATGGAATAGGACTCTGGACCAATTCTAGAACTTCAAAACGCACACAAAGATACTTCCCACTAAAGTCAGCTCGGCTATGAGGAACCATATCAGCACTGCGAACCGAAACCAGGCTGGCCTGAAGCTGAGGCTGTGCCCTGGGGGCAGCTGGGTGGGAGGTGCAGAAAATCCTCTGAGGTGAGCGGGATTAGCAACAGCTGCGAGTGGGGATTAGCACCAGCTTCGAGTGGGGATTAGCAACAGCTGCGAGTGGGGATTGTGAAAGGGGGAGATAAGCATCCAGTCCAGCCTAAAGGTCTCTAGAGCGGAAAAGTGAAAGGCAGAGGTTTTCCACCCGCCTCTGCATTGTAGCTTCCGGCCCTTGGCCTCCAAAAAGCAGGGGGACTGAGCAATTGTTTTCAGATCACTGCTCTAGCGTTGAGCGGCCTGGATCCGTATCGTTGTCTTGGGCCTCGGTCTTGGAGTCTTCGTTATCCAGTCAGCCGGAACTCTGCGGCAGCCGGGAGGACCCCAGCGATTTGGGACAGAGCTTTCCCTTCTGGAAGCAGAGCCCCACAGAGATTTAAAAAAAAAAATTCACCATCTGAAGAACCATGACTAAGAATAAGCATAAGAAGCTAAGTAAGAATAGCTGCCAAACCCTAGACTCCTTCTTTCGGGAAAAGAAAGATCATGGGAGAGAGAGGGAGGAGGAGAGCGCAGCCAGAGCGCCCCCACCAGAGGCCTCCAATAAAAATGAAGAATGCCTTAAAGCTAGGGATGAGCTGAAGAAGGACTTTCAAAACCAAATAAGGGAAGTGGAAGAAAAATTTGGAAGAGAAATAAGAATGTTGCAGGAAAATCATGAAAAGAGAGTCAGCAGTATCACTGAAGAAATCAACACCCTAAAACACAGATTAATTCAAATGA
>JAQQSV010020860.1:0-10903 GCA_028646515.1 Pseudochirops corinnae
AAGTATTTGCAGATCCTATACATGATTGCACACCACCATGGGGGGAGGGGAAGGGAGGGAAGAAAATCTGAAACTCAAGTGAATGTGGAACTGAATCTTGTAAATTAAAAGTAAATAAACAAGTCATTAAAAAAAAAAAAGAAGTGCTGAAGAGGTTGCAAATAGGAAAAGTTTAAGAAACCCTGAATATTACCCTTCCTTCTATATTTTATTCAGAACTCAGCTCTGTCATGAAACTTTCTTGGTCATTCATACCGTTAGTCATTTTTTTCTCTCTCCTTCATTTCATCTATACCAATTCTTTTCTTTTTAATTTTTCCATTCAAGAGCTATGTATCAAGTTCTGCCCAAAGGGAGGTAGATTTTGACAGCCAAAACCTACCCAGTTAACTTGGGGCTAGTTTTCTTCTCAAAGACCAAGCCTTAAACCCAATTCATTCAAAATCTCATTGATTGGACAACAACAGGGCCCTGTTCTGCCCGAACATCACTTGATGGTTATTTTGGGGGCCCTTCTGACTCAGAGTGAATGTAAATAGTAACTGTTCCTCTTTTGGCCAGCAACCCTGAAGATCTTCCCCTTCCAGTTTGATTTTTTGTTTCTCTGATTAAAGGGACATCCCTTGACTCATGCCTTAAAGAGACTTCATCACTGAATGGATGTTTCTTACTCAAAGTGAGAACTTGAAAAGACCTTAGCTTAAAAGGGCCAAGGTCTCCCACTGCATCCTGGGCCATCTCCAGTCATCCTGATCGATATCTGGCCACTGGACTCAGATGGCTCTGGAGGAGAAAATGAGGCTGGTGACTTTGTACAACCCTCCCTCATGCAAATCAAGTTCAATTGTAAGTCATGTCATCATCTCCCTGATGTCATGGTCTTCTTCTAGAATGAAGGATAAACCATAATCAAGTGCCTATTAACTTTCAGGGCACCACACCAAGTGCTGGGGATATAATGATGAAAATGGCACTGTTCCTGTCCTCAAAGAGTTTATACTTTAGTAGAGGCTGTAGAACATATACATCAACAATTATATTATTAAACGAGTGAGTAAGAGAGGTCAAATGGAATCTAAGACTCAAGGAATGAAAGATCCTTTTGAACTTGGAAGATGAGGAAAAATTTTATGAAAGAAATGCATCTGAGCGAGGATTTTACTGATGGAAAGGATGTCAGTGACTGGTGATGAGAGTAGCAGCCAATATGTTCTAAGAGGTGGGAAACAGAATGAATAAAATCATGTATGGCATCAGGGAACACTGAGCAGTTTGGCTGAAGTGTAGAATGGATACAGAGTATGACCATGAAACAGTGTTGGAAAGGTATGTTTGGGTCAAATTGTTGAGGACCTTGAATGCAAGGCTAAATAGTCTTCATTCCATTTAATGTGTAATAGATGGTGAGAATCAGTGAAGGATTTTGATCAGATGAGTGACATGATTAGACTTGTGTATCAAAAAGATTATTTAAGCAGTAATGTAAAAGGTTGGCAATAAATGACATATAAGTCCCTATTGTTACTTAACTGTTCTATATGTGCTGTCATGTTGAGTAGGTAGCAAATTACATAGTGTGGTCCTAGTGGGCAAACCTAGACTTAATGAGGTAGAAATTCCATGGAGGAGAGATTTCAGTTCAATATATGAAAGAACTTCCTAATGATTAGAGGGGTCCCAAAATCAAATGAGTACACTGCCTTGAAAAGGTCATGAGTTCCCTTGTCAATGAAGGTATCTAATCGAAGAGTCCAATAGCTATTTGTCAGAGATTTTAGAGTTGGGATTCTGATACATATATGAGGTTGGACTGTATGTCTTCTAAGGTATTTTCCAGCTCTGATATTTTTTAGCTAAACTTATATCTTCAACTGGAGTGTAAATTCTTTCAGGGCAGGTACCTTGTCTATTGTTTGCATCCCTAGGGGTGCCTAGTACAAGGCCAAATACATCTTAACTGGTCAGCAAATACTTGGTAAATTTTATTCTACTTTTTTTGTTTAATTGAATAATTAGAACTATTTTCCCCTCATATCCCCCACCCCACCCCCCATGAAAAATGTTGACTTATTGCTACAGTTTTGAGTTGAATTAAAACTTCATATTTGGCTTTGTCTCAAAAAAAGAAAAGAAAAAAGGCCAAATTTTTTTCTTCCTAGAATTTTTTTTTTATTTGTTATTCTTTATTTTAAAAGTACCTCAGAGAAAAGCCTTGCACCTTCTTTGGAAGGACATTATCTCTTTAGAATAAATAGACTGGGTAGCTAGGTGGCAAAGTGAATAGAGCAATAGCTCTGGAGTCAGGAGGACCTGAATTCAAATACAGCCGCAGACACTTAACACTTACTAGCCATGTGACCTTGGGAAAGTCATTAACCCTAATTGCCCTGCGATCCCCCCTCCAAAAAGCAAAAATAAAAAAAAAAAAAGAATAAATAGGCTTCCCATTTGTGACCTGGTAAGGAGCCCTTTCAAAAATAAGTCGGTCCAAACAGCAGCACACTCCACAATTCATGTTACAGTTACAAACATACACTCATGCACACTGAGAATGTGGATTATTGTCAATTATCTGCACAGGGGGTATATGCTTTGTAGATTATCCATTGAGTTTTAAAGCCTAGCCTTCCTTTGTCACTTTGTACCTTTCCTGGCAGCATCAATCTCTAAGCAAAATTTTAAGATGAATACATTCATACTCCTTGTTCTCCTCCTTTTCCCACTCATCTTATATTCTTTCTCCTCCACTCCTCCCATGCTTTGTACCCTCTGATTCTCTCCCTCACTCCCTAGTAGAAATTTGCTTCCTAGTTCTTTATCCATACCAAAAGTTTCCTTGACTAATAATCACTTAGAATGGGATCCCTCAGAGGGGAATTTGCAATAACCCAATCAAAGCCTTAAGATAAAAGGATGAGCTTTAATGGGAGGGAGGATTTGGAGTAGGAAGGGAGGCAAGACAGATTGAATGTGAACTTCAGATGTACAAGGAAGAAAATCACTTAATCTGGTATGCAAAAGCCAGCTGGTTAATAGGCCATCTCTCCCATCAACTAATGTATGCTTCTGGGAATGCAAGCTGATTTTAATATTATTCCAAGCAAAATATGATTTGAAAGATAAACCCAATATATCAGAAGTCACAGCAGTGTTTTTGCAGCCGAATAAAAATGATCTTAGGGAAGAACGCTGTCTTAGTTTATTTTCATTTGCATAGATAATAGGGAGTCAATAGTTAACAATGTTTAAAGAGATACATCCTTAAACTTTGGAGTTGCTATAATAGAAGTCAGCAATATTTTATACCCTCCTACAGATAAAATACTCTTCTGATGGGATCACTACTCTATGCCTGGGTTCTTAATGTAGGCATGCTCAAAAGAATAGGGCAGGGCACAGAACTTGCAGTCAATAATGCAGCAGTTACTGGCCTTGTTTGTGATATAGATTGACCACTACCACTATCCTTCCCTAGTCCCCATGTCTAAGACCTCAGAAAATTTTCAGTATGGCCTGGTACACGGTGTTTTCCCAATGATCCATATAACACAAGAGAAGCACACAAACACAGATACAGAAGGAAAGACCCCCAAACATGAGACTCTTGCAGTCACACTGCTGCAACATAAAGAGGCATATTTTGGCTCATTACTTCAACCTCTTTCCAACTCAATCACTTCTGTTACCAGTAACACAGATAGTTTTTGCTTTAAATAATTGAACCACTCTGGAGACCTCTACACAAAGAAATTTTTATGTAATGTAAATTTGCCTCATACCACAAATCACCCCACTTAGCCTATATAGCAAGAGCATACACAAAATACCTTTACTCAAATCATAAAATACATTAAAATACAGACATAGTAAATAAATATTGTGCCACAATAATAAACAGAAATAGGAAATGGAAGGTAAAGTTAATGATAAAGAATGTACAGTATTGTACAGTAAAGCTAGCATAGGTGTTCAAAATATTCTCCCTTCCCCACCCACTGCACCAAGCCTTTAATCATTGGTGTTTGGTTGTGCAACTTTTTTTTATGAAGCTATAAAGAGATAGTTTGGACAGCTGACTCTCTTCTTCCTTGTATATCGGATGATAGCAAGCAATATTATCCTCAACTAGCCTTTGAACTTTTAAAATCTTGAAGTATTTGGGTTCATATTTTCACAATACAAGAAAAAAATCCACTCAAATGACAAAATGCTTCTGCCAAATATTTCATTGTGAACCTTTCTAGTTCTACCTTGGGTTTCGAAGCTTCCCTTTCTTCTGTAATCTTTGCAACTATCGGCTCAATCAGGTCCTCATTAGACAGTTCTTCTCCATGAGACTCAATCAACTCCTCCACATCATTTTCATTCACTTATAGTTCCAATTCTTGTGCTACATTTACAATCTTGTTACTCACTTCTTTGAACATTTCATTTTTCTCAAATCCGTGAAAACTGGGAACAAACTGTGGGCACACTTTTCATACTCTCTTCTACACTCTCTTCATACATGTGTCTATTACATCTTCCCATGCCTTTCAAAATTCTTTACATAAACCCTAATTTACATAATGTACATTTACATAAAGCTGTAATGGAACAGTTTAACGAACATTAGCAAAGGGGCCCTCCAATCTCTCTCTCTCCCTATCTCTCTCTGTCTCTCTGTCTCTCTCTGTCTCTCTCTTTCTCTCTCTCTGTCTCTGTCTCTCTCTGTGTGTCTCTCTCTCTTTCTCTGTCTCTCTGTCTCTCTCTCTTTCTCCCTCTCTCTCTCCTTTAATCTTCTAGATATAAATAGCCCCATTGTGGGACAAAGGTTGGCGTGCTTCTCCAGGATGTTTTCAATGTCTGATACCCCCAGAACAAATCAACTGTAGAGGTCATTGAGAAGACCTACAACTTGCAGGGGGGTGCTGAGAGAACACAGCTTTGTAAATCCAACGATGTCAGAGAAAAAGATGGTTACAGAATCGAAGTGTTCTGGCTCCACAGATCTCCCAGCTATAAGCTGCTCACCAATGAAGCTGAAATAGTGGGGGGAGAGGGGGAAAGGGGGGAAGAAATGGTCATAGAAATAACCTTTTTTTTTTTGGAGTGCAATTGGGGTTAGGTGACTTGCCCACAGTCACACAGCTACTAAATGTGTATGTCTGAGGCCACATTTGAACTCAGGTCCTCCTGACTCTATTCACTACACCACCTAGCCGCCCCCAAAATAACCTTTTCTTTACCCCAAAACATACCATGCTACTCTTTAACCTCTGTGGTACTTTACACACATACCTCTCCACATCATCTATTACATTAATGGATTTTGTTTCTAGTTACAGCACTTAATAATTATGGAGAAAGTCTGTCCATAGTCATCCTCTCTCAGCATGGATGTTTGGAAAAGGGACTTTTAACAGAAGACCATAAAGAGGGAAAAAGCATTTACAGAAAAGCTTTCTTTCTAGGACAACACACTTTCCCCTGTTGATTGCATCTCTTTTAAAAGTAAAGGCTTATTTTCCAGTAATGAAAGATAGTGTGGCAATCCAGTCACATACAAGCACACAAATCAATATTTTTGCTTCAATCAATCACACACAAATCAATATTTCCAGTTTCTTTTGTTGGGGCAAGAAGGACAAGAGATTTTAAATGAAAACACATAAAAGAAGACATATTGCTTACTGCCAATGTAGGAAGTTCATATTTAACAAATAAACAAAAGAAAGAGGGTTTAGATTTGGAACACACAGTTGGGAGTACATTCTGCAAAGTCCAGAACAATGAATACACATTTCTGTGGACGTAGACATTAATGACTAGACTTATGAAACCAGACTGCCATCTAGTGGTATAGTTCATGCTGCTGAGTTTACCAATATAGACTACAGAAAATGGCACCCTGCTGAGCATCTAACCCATAAAATCATGGATTAAGTGCTGGGGAGGACCCAAGATGATAATAATAACAATGTACATTTATGTTGGACTTCAAGATTAGAATTATTTCCCTGCAAAAACACTGTGAGATACAAACTCACCCAAGTTTTTAACCAAGGATTCTTTCTCCATATTCCTCTTTACACACTATACCTAATTGCCTTGGCTTCCTCATAGGGAAGGATAGAATAGGTGTTTCATATTTCATGAGGTCTCTTTAGTCCCATTTAGGTGAAAATGTGGATACTTGGGAAGGGCAAAATTGTGTACATGGTAAGCTCATAACTACCTGGGCAACATGGTAGATAGAAGCTTGTCAGTCTTTTTCTTCTCAGACAGTAGCTGTGTGGTCCTCTCTTCCACCACCTCCTCCAGGTGATTGGCGTACTTTTCTAGCTTGTTCACCATGCTGTCCAGGATGCTAACGTGGCTTTGAAGGGATTCAAATAGTAAAATCTTTGCAAAGGAGTCAGTGATCTCAGGGAAACCAAGGTAGCAACAATACTACCCAAGTAATGATTTTCCCCTTTGGGGTTTTCCAAATGTGGTAATGCTACAGAATAACAGTAGGTATAGGCTTCAGTTTTCTGCAATCATTAAATTATTTTTCATCTCTCTGGTCCCCTTCATCTCAACTACTCTATTTGCCAAGCTTCTCTTTGTTAGCCCTCCCAACTCAAGAATTTACCAATAATACTCTATCTGCTATTAGAGAATTTATACTTCCATTCCAGAAGTAGGCTCATTTCAGGTCATTTTTATGTAATGTGGATAAACAGGTGAGTTCCATCTCTAGGTCCATTAACCCAGGGTTCTGCAGATTGGAGGGGCAGGGATTCATCTATTTGTTTCCATTATACTTGTCTATGCAGACCACTTATATTTAGGATTCCTATACTTTCAGATCTCAGACTTATATAATGTTCCTCTTCATTTTTTCAAATAACAAAAATCTACTATCTCTTTCTTCCATTTTCACATTGTGAAAAGAAAGCACTTGTAAAAATATTCATAGTCCAGTGAAACAAATTCCCACATTGGTCATATCCAAAAAAATATATGTAGCATTCTGTACTCTGAGTCCATCATTTCTCCATTAGGAGGTGGGTAATGTGCTTTATCTTCATTCCCCAGGAATTGTCATTGTTCATTGTGTTAATCAGAGTTCTTAACTATTTCAGAAATGCTTGCCTTTATAATTTTTTTGTATTTTATACATTTTTTTTCTGATTTTGTTTGTATCCCGAGCACATTGCCTGGCACATAATAGGCATTGAATAACTGTTGATTTGACTTATTCTTCTGGTTCTACTCAGATTCATAAAATATTAAAGCTGAAAAGGACCAGAGACCAATTTTACGAAAGAGGAAATTGGACCCAAACTTGTCTATGATAACAGGGAAAGTTAGTGGAAGAGCCCAAATTAGGACTCCATCCCAACTCAGTATTCTTCCCACTGGCTCATTGCCTGTCTTGTGGCTATATTGAAGTGAGTCAAATAAAGCATAAATTTGAAGCAATTATCCTCCAACTAAGGAATCTTAGAGGCTGGATGTTCTAAATTAATTGTTGATATTCTAAGATAATAGGACAGTAATCATTCCCCTTGAACACTTTTACCCAAATCTCTACTAATGTTTAATTTTTAGGATAGCTCTGTAAAACACCAAACAAATAGTTAGAATTGGACTCACCCTTCTGGGCTGGCTTCTCTTAAGAGTCTCTTGACATGGGAGAATGTTGGTCTTTTCTCTGGAGACTCATCCCAACAAGTCCTCAGCATGGTTACAACTTTCTCACTACACTTTTCTTTTGACAGCTTTGGTCTCAGGGGAACAGCAGCAGTAGGATCTTTGATTCTATTGATGATTTCTGCAATTCAGTTGGAGTATGGATAGCTATAAATCTTGGGAGTTTACTACCTTACTTTAAATGATTTGTTAATTGAATGACATCAATCATTAAATCTGCTAGAAATTGGAGGTTGAGCACCCTGAACATTTCATCCCTGACTTCATCATCAGGCAGAACTAGGGATTCATCTGTCCTGCCTCCACATGAATACTCTCACCCAGTACTTTCCACCTATTACTAAATGATGAATAAAATAACATTACTATTTCCCCATAAATTCCCCCATAAAGAACAATGTATTGCCCTTTGGACACACTCAAAATCACTCAAGTAAGTTTATGGTTGAGTTAAAGGCTGAGACTATCTTTGCTAGTCCCCATTCCCATTCCTTTCATGCTCATCCATGTTAGCCACATCTCTTCCATGTTGTATACTATCTTTCTATTGTGTTCTCTGAAACCAATGTTGTATCGTTAAAAAATTGCCCTTCCCATAAGATCTGTGTCCTCTGCCAAGAAATTATTTTGCAGGTATTTTGTAGTTTATTTTTGACGTACATCTTGTTTCCCTTCCATAAAATGTAAGTTCCTTGAAGGCAGGACTATTTTATTTTTGTCTTATTATACTATACTATACTATATTATACTATGCTATGCTATGCTGTGCTATGCTATGCTATGCAATGCTATGCTATGCTATGTGATGCTATGCTATACAATATTATACTATACTATACTATATCTAGCTAGTGCCTGACATACAATTTGTGATAAATTAATGCTTGTTTAATTCATTTGACTACTTAAAAAGCAACTCCTGGCGATGAAGGAATCTTTTGTGAGAAAATAACAAACTTCTAATTTGTCTCTTTTGAAAGTCCAATTTCTTTACGTTGTTTTGTATTATATTGAAATGCATTTATATAAATGTTCAGGAGTCTAGAGGCATTTTGCACTGAAAGTTCATTTTATTAATTTTATTTCTTATAGCACTTTATGTACCATACTATATACAAATTTACTTAAGGAAAATGTTGCCATTATCTCAGCTTCCTTTCCATCTTCAATTGTTAATTCCCACAAGCAATTTATTAAGGAGTCTGACAGCACATTGGGATAAAAACATTATTTGCAGAAAAATGCATCCATTAATGGAATAAAATGTATCTGAAACAATGGTCCAGCAGGTAATTATGTTTCACTTACACTGTAGGAGGAAGAATTTTAGATGAAATCATCTATTGTTGCCTTACAATAATAACTAATACAGATGAAGAAAAGAAATAATTATTCCATGATCACTTCTTCTACTCTCTTATGCTCAGCTCTATTACGTAAAATGGAATAAAAAATAAAAATTTAAGGGTAAAAGCACACTAAGGATCTAAAATGTCTCCAGAAGTCCATTATTATCTGGAGGTGTCTGACTTCAGAGAACACTTATGACTTCTTCCTGAAATTGTCTTTAATGGTTAAGTGTGCAGCAATTGATTTTTATTTATTTGACTTTATTTTGGTCACACTTAAAGAGGTCTATTATCTAAGCTGCCCTGTGGGGGGGTGGAAACATTTAGGGTCAAGTTTGAATTTGGTCATAAATAATCTCTGCATCCTGTTCACCATTAAACTAAAACAAACAGATTTCTTTCCTCCCTTACCTCCCCAACTCCCTCACTATCAATAATGAAACTGAGGCTTTTGTGAGTTTAACCAGAGAATAAGTGGGATGGGGGGGAAGGGGTATGCATGCCTGTTTTTACATAGAATAAAAGAATATTAGAACTAGAATGAAATTTAAAAGTCATCTAGAGACTAATTTCTTTTTTGAAATGGGGAAACTGAGGTCCAAATGGTTGGAATCATTTAACCAAGTTCAGATAGTGAATTAGTAGTAGAAACCCATTCTCTAAAACCAAATTTCAATGGCTTTTCAATAGTCTTGCTTCCATTTCCCTTAATTAATCAAGGGTTGTTTAAAGTTAGATATTTGAAACTGGCCTTAAAGTTGAGCGAGAGTTCCCTGAGTTGAAAACTTCTTAGGGTGACATTTCCTCCATACTTCAGTGGATTTGTGAGAATTACAACCTGTTCATTCCTTCTCATATTATGTGACTCTTATAGATGTCTTCCTGTAAATCCTCCATGGGGGTCAACTGGGACTTCTCTTAGTCTCTTGACATTGCATATATGCTAATATGGCATGTGAACATTCCATCAGTTCATCCTTGCTCTCACTATATGATTGACGCACCTGTGTGTCTTGTCACATGTGCCACTGATGAAATATCTTATGCCACTTTTGTAGAATTTTTGGTTGGTAGTGTATTGCAACTTACATATATCTGTGATGTGCCTCTCTATTGGTGACCCGCACATTTGATTTTTTTTTTGAGACTATGGTATTCCATGACATGCAATCATATAGAATCACCTGAAAAATATTGATATTAAAAGGTGGGTCTTTGTTTCAGGGAGAAGACAGTTTTTTTTCCCCAAAGAAAAATCCATACACTACTTTTCTTATTTAATTCTGAGCCTACCTAATCTATCCATCTAACTTATTCATTGATCTGTTCTCACTTTCATCTTAAAAGTCCTGGACACTATGTGAATTAGCTGGAGCTCTTGTCAAGGTTTCAATAAATTTATTCCCACCACCTATGTTTTCTCGTAACTATTTTATGATACCATATATAATATTCCACCATGATCCTAAACAAGTTTATAATGTAAATATATCTTCTATTTAACTGCCATATCCCTTCCCTTTACAGGGAAATCAAATGTTGACTGAGTGAAGCCATTTCTAGACTCTTGTTTTCCTTATTGCGGCAACTGATTTATAAGTTAAACTTTCTTAGGAAATGAAAATGTGTCAAAGTTCATTCTATGATCCATTCCCCATTTTGGGGGGGTTGCTTATTTAGGTCAATCTTGAGTATATTCAATTGTGTAGCTTATTTTCTTCGAATTTGGATACTTTCTGCTAATTTAGTATTGATTTTGATGTTAAATCAAAGATCTAATTATATATAATTAACAAACACTTGTTAAGTGCCTATTACATGCCAGGTACTACATTAAACACTAGAAATACAAATAAAAATAAACAATCTTTGCA
>JAQQSV010020861.1:0-10903 GCA_028646515.1 Pseudochirops corinnae
GTTTTTCTGTTTGTTTGTAACTTCTGTTTGTATTCTCTGAAGTTCAGGGTGCTGACTTTTCCTCCTGAACTAGGTAAATGATATGTTTGATTAAAGTAAGATTGTTAACCCATTTTGAGTTGCTTTCCTTTAGAAAAGCAGATCTAAGAACCTGTGCTAGTAGCCGCCCTAGGCATGCTAGGGTGCTTACTGTTACAGCTAAGTGGCACAGTAAATAGAGCACCGGCCCTAGAAGTCAGGAGGATCTGTGTTCAAATCAGGTCTCAGACCCTTCACACACACACACACACCAAACAAACAAACAAGATCTAGCCATGTAACCTTGGGCAAGTCACTTAAAACCAACTTCCCTACCTTTCCTCCTTACCCCCCCCACCAAAAAAAAAAGGAATATATCTTTTTCTTGGCAGCACATGGCACATACACAACCATTACCATATTCTAGGTCATAAAAAGCTCACAATTCAATGCAGAGAGGAGGAAATATTAAATGCATCCTTCTCAAAACATGATGCAATAAAAAATTGTAACTAATATGGGCCATGAAAAGATAGACTAAAAACTACTTGGAAATTAAAAAGTTTAATAATCAAGAATGAGTGGGTCAAACAAGAAATCATAGAAACAGTCAACAACTTCATTTAGGAGAATGACAACAGTGAGACAATATACCAAAATAGAGAAAATGGAGGTCAATAAATTGGGCATGCAGCTGAAAGAGCTAGAAAAAGAACAATTTGAAAATCACCAATTAAATACTAATTTAGAGATACTGATAAAACAAAGGAGAGATTAAAAATTTGAAATTAAAATTTATTGAATTAATAAATAAAACTGAGATGGTTTTATAAAAAAAATAGATAAAATTGATAGACCTTTAGTAAATATGATTTTAAAAAGAAAGAAAAAAAACAAATTACACAGATCAAAAATGAAAAGGATTAATTTTCCTCCAATGAAGAGGAAATTAAAACATTAATTAGGAAGTATTTTGCCCAATTGTATGCATATAAACTCAACAATCTTAGTCAAATGGATGAATATTTACAAAAATTTAAGTTGGTCAGATTAACCAAAAAGGATGTAAATTACTTAAATATTGCCATCTCAGAAAAAGAAATTGACTGCATCATCAATTAATTCTTTAGGAAAAAAGTCTCAACAAACAAATTAAGAAAGACAAAAAAATAAAAATAAATTAAAAAAACACCATTTGCTCATGTTTAGTTCAAGCTAATATAAGAAAATTGTCTATTTAACCTAAAGTAAATTAAATATTTAGTGCCTTAACAATGGATGTAACAAAATTTTATTTTGTAGAGCTAGAAAATATAGTAAAAAAATTAATTTGGAAGAATAAAAGGTACAGAATATCAAGGGAATTAATAAAATGAAATGCTAGGGAAGGTGACCTAGTCATACCAGATTTTAATCTGTATTATAAAGCAGCAGTCATCAAAACTACTTGGTACTGGCTGAGGAATAGAGTAGTGGATCAGTGGAATAGATTAGGTACACGAAACACAGCAGCCCATGACTATAGTAATTTACTTTGTGATAAACACAAATACTCCAGCTTTTAAGATAAGAACTCTGCATTTAACAAAACTGCTGGTAAAACTGGAAAAATAGTATGGCAGAAATTAGGCATAGACCAATATTTTACACCATATACAAAAATAAAGTTTAAAAGGGTACATGATCTAGGTAAAAAGGCTGATACTGAAAGCAATTGAGGAGTGCAATGAATTGTTTATCTGTCAGATTTATGGAGAAGGAAAGATTTTATGATGAAACAAGTGGTAGAAAGCATTATAAAATGCAAAATGGATAATTTTGATTACATTAAATTGAAATGTTTCTGTACAAATTAAGCTAATGTAACCAAGATTAAGAGGGAAGTGGAAAATTGGGAAAAAATTTTACAGCCAGTGTTTCTGATAAAGGTCTCATTTCTAAAATATATAAGTCAACTGAGTCAAATCTGTAAGAATACAAGTCACTCCCAAATCGATAAATGGTCAAAGGTCAAAATCGGCAGTTTTTAAAATAAGAAATTAAAGATATCTATAAGCATATATAAATGCCATGAATCACCATTAATTAAAGAAATGCAAATCAAATAACTCTGAGGTATCACTTTTCACTTGTCAGATGGCAACATAGGAACAAAATAAATGCTGGAGAGAATGTGGGAAAAATGGAACACTAATGCATTTTGGTGGCATTGTGTGCTGATTAAACCATTCTGGAGAACAATCTGGAACTATGACCAAAGGATTATAAATAAGTTCATACCCTTTGACCCAGAAATATCACTCACAGGGCAGTATCCCAAAGAGATCATATAAGTGGCAAAAGGAACCATATTTAGTACCGGTCTTTTTGTGGTGACAAAGAATTGGAAATCAAGGGGATGCCCATCAGTTGGGGAATGGCTAAACAACTTGTGGTATATGGATTTAATGGAATAATAATGTGCTATAAGAAATGAGGAGTAGATGGACTTCATAATATCATATTCATAATATCCTGGAGAGCCTTATATAAACTGATGCTGAGTGAGGAGAACAGAACCAGGAGAACTTTATAAACAATTGCAGACCCATCGTGTGTGATGACTGACTTTGATAGTCTGGGGTCCTCTGAGCAATACAAGGTTAGAAGACAAGTATAAAATACTCATGATGGAAAGGAATTTCCACATGCAGAGAAAGAACTACAGTTTTAATGCAGATTGAAGCAAACTATTTGCTCTCTTTTTCTTTCTTTCTTTTGTTTTTGTTTCTTCTTTCTCACTGTTCACTCCATTGACTATAATCCTTGTTTACAACTTGAGTTATATTTAATGTGAACATATTTGATATCCTCTATTTGATAGCATGCCACAATGAGAGGTGTGGAGGAGGAGAGGGAGTGGGGAAAATTTGAAATTCAGGGGATTGTAGAACTGAATGTTGTAAACTAAAGGAAAATAAATAATTTTGAATTTAATAAAATAAAATATAATAATGAATACATAAGATGAAAATATGTATCCCCAATTAAAAAGTGTAGCAGTTAGGTAGAAAAAATGAAAGACATATTGATGGCCATGGTGCACATCGGTACCTATTGAAAATAAATCAAAATACCAAAGCAAGATCAAAACAAAACAAAAACATAAATGCATAAGAAAAAAAAATCTCTAGCAGATTTAATGGATCTATTATATATTTTTGGGAATACAAATGCAATAATCATGAGTTAAAAATTTGTAGAAGGACTAAATCTACATTCATAGAGGTCCTACTAACCTTTTAGTAATAATGCATTGATTGCAATATCACGATTTTTACTTCAAATTCTCCTGGCCTTTGGACTGGCTATCTGCTAGCTCTGCAATATGTGCTTTTCTTATCTCTATTTTGAAGAGTCCTTCTCTTCCTTTTAAATACACCCCAAAAACCATCTTCTGATTTTTTCAACTGCTGGTACCCTCTGTTCCACCATACTTTGTATTTCATTGTTTGCACATACACGCATACATACATATATGTGTATGTATGTATATACACACACACACATATGTATGTATGTATAAATAGAATCTGCTTACATTAGAATGAGAACTCATTGTGAATAGAGATTATTTCATTCCTTGTACCTCTCTCCTCAACTCCTAGTATAGTGCTTGGCATATAGTAGATATTTCATAAATAATTATTGATTGACTGATAGATTTATACAGAAACACACTATTTGCTGAATCTAAGGAGGCTATAATGCATAGTTTTGTTTTTTAATTATTAATTAGATTACCTAATCAGTAACATTAAGAAGTATAAGTTATGTCAAGATGGATACAAAACCAATCAAGTTGCTAATATTAATCCTAGGAATGATGTCAGAAGATGGTAGTAGTGGTATAGAACCCAGGGGTGAAGGAAATTCCAGTGTGACTTCTTGAAAAAGTTACAAATCCAGGGAGAAAAATTACTGTCAAAATTCTAGTACACAAACTATCAGAATACTAGTGACTGTATTTCAAAGAAAATCAGTACTCTTTCCACAAAAGCAAAAATATTAAAAAAGGAAAATAAACTGTACTTAATTAAAACATGTGAGTGTTTTTTTCTACTTAGAAAAAAAAATTCCCAATAGAGTGGGTCCTTGTAATTTGAATTTACAATTAATGCTAAGTGGATTGTACTCTATATGAGGCTTAGTCCATCATTTAGCATCATTTAGCTTTATTTCAACAGGTTGAAAATGTATTTGCGGGCGAAGGATTTCAAACTTCACCCACACAGGTTAAACCAGGTAATGGCTAATGAAGTCAATAATATCAATAATGATTAAGTTCCCACAGATCTTGCCATTCAGGAAAGACTCCAGTTATGGGACCAATGATAGACTTGAAGTATATTATCCAATAGTGAGACTTCTTAAACTCTGAAATGTTTTCATTAGGTTAATTGTCCAATGAAGTTAATTGTCCAATTGTTTATTTTTGCTTTTTGGAGGGGGAAATGCAGGGCAATTGGGGTTAAGTGACTTTCCCAAAGTCACTGTTAAGTGTTAAGTATCTGAGGCTGGATTAGAACTCAGATCTTCCTGACTCCAGGGTTGGTTCTCTATTCACTGCACTACCTAGCTGCCCACAATGAAGAATTTTTGACAAGAATTTTGGAAGAAAATGTATAAAATCATACAGGGATTGCACTCTACATTGGCGAAATGAGAGGTTACATTGATAAAATCAGAGATATTTGAAAGAGAGAATTAATATTCATAAAAACTCAAATCAACTTCTTAAAAAGTAATGATTATATACAAATGGAAGCATATATCTACATATATATTAGTTTGCATGGTACTTTCATTTATCACTTTAGATTTGGTAAGGTGATGAAGCTATGTGATAGGAATGGGTTATGTTGTATGGAATGATTCTTTGTTATATCATACAAAACTTTTCAAAAATTTTAAATATTTTAAGGTTATTTGGTTTCTGAAAAAAAATAAAACCTCTTTAAGAAAGATAGAGCAGGTATAGGTAGATCAATATAATTTATATGGCATTAATTCAACATTTGTTATAATTTAGATAGGGACAAAGGTAAATTTGACCTTTGCTTTAGCTATAATGAGAGGGTTTGGTAAGCAGGTGAGTATCATAAACAAAATTATAAGAGGTGTGTTAAAACTATCTCAGGGAATTGTTTTTTTTTTAATTAAGACCTTTAATTTTTAGGTTAATTATGAATCATTCTTAGTATTCATTAAAGCATTTCCCCATGGATATGAAGCAAACAGCACTATATTAGCTAGAGTTCACTGTATATACCTTAAAGTAAGAAAACCACACTTTATATGTAGTACATAATCCATTTCTTCTTCATCAATTATCTGCCTAAAACACTTAACTTAAAGGCAATCAAGCTAATTAGCTTTCTGCCCTTGATAAAGATTTTTAATCTCTCAGGATTTCATATCTCTCTTCTGAAAAAAAAAAAAGAAGAAAACATATGCTATATAATAGCTGAGGTTCCATCTAGTTTAAAGAAACCATTGTTTTTTAATCTTTTCGAAATTCTGATTATAACATTCAAGGGATCAGACCAATATTATTGCTTTCAACAAAGATAGAAACCAATGAGTAAATACATTTAAATCAGTCACCCTTATTCCTAAGACACTCCCCGTAGGACTTTTCTGTCAGCTCTCAGACTTCATTTTTTTCTCCATTCTTTATAACTCCTTTCCCTGGGTTCTTGGTTCCTGTTTGGAGTTATATTCATTGGGTTTAAGGTTATTGGTTTCATGCTTGCAGGAACATATGATCTGAAAGGGAATTACACACTAAAATTATCAAAGCAGGGAAAGAACAGGAAAGGGAAAGAAAGTAACAATGTTTTCTTACTTTGAAGTAATAAAATAAATTTCCATTTTTTATTAATAAGCTGGCTCCAAAGGTAATTACAAAAAAAAAAAAAAAGGTTCCAAAAGTGTTTTCCAAAATAAAAAACTCTTTGGAATGTGTATAACTTTCTAAAGTGACTATGTTCAAGGAAAAATCATCCCTCAAATGCACAGATTCTGGCATTTTCATTGAAAACGAAGCAGCAATAAATCTAGATTATTATTTGGTTCCTCTTTGGTGCTCACAAACGTCCTCAGGTCTTCTCTGCCCCAAAACAAAAACAAAATTAAATGAAACAAACACCAACAGTAATGAAACTCCAATTTTTCAACCTGGCACATGCTGTCTTTTCTCCCCCTCACCATGAAAAGTCTGTAAAACAAAAGTTCTGAAATTTTTGGTCTCAGAATGCTTTTACTTTCTTAAAAATTATTGTGCACTGCCCAATGAACTTTGATGTATATGGATAATATCTATTGATATTTGCTGTATTAGACATTTTTAAAATGTCTGAATATTGTTAAGAGAATAGTTTTGACCTCATGGATGAACTACCTTGTGTATAATGCTTTCCCCTGTTGTCAGTCAACTGTTATTCTGCTGGATTTCTTTTCTACTGTTTATAACTATTTACATGACTACCACATACCCTAGCCATAGGGACATCATCTGTACAATTTTACCACTGTTACCTATCTCAAAGTCCTATGGTGATAAACAAGTGATAAAGCAGCAGAAGCATGTACACTGGAACTGTAGTCACAACCTTAAACACAGGTAACCCAGGCCATAGGGTCATCTTCTCACTGGAAGCAAAATTGGGTTCAGCAGCATCTTAGGTGTCTGAGCAGCTTTTAAAGAATATATTGCTCACCTCCTATCGTGATAAAGGGGCTAGAAAAGGTGTTCTAAAAATTTCCTGTTTACTCAACCCTTGCCGGAAATAATAAATGAGTGGGAAAAAAAAAAGTCTTTTATCTACATTCTGAGTATAGCAGTTCTCTATTTGTATATCAATAGCATTTTCCTTCATCAGTCATTTGTACTTGTCCTGGACCATTGAGTTATTGAGAAGAGCTTAATTAATCATAGGTTATCATCATACAATGTTGCTGATTTTTTTGTATAAAATATTTCTAGTTTTGAATATTTCATTTAGCATCAGTTTGTACAAGTCTTTCTAGACTTTTTCTGAAATCTGCTCATTTATCACTCCTGATTACACAATAGTATTCCATTGTTTTCATATTCCATAACTTGTTTGGCCATTCCCCAATTGATGACTATCCCCTCAATTTCCAACATTTGGAAAACACGGAAAGAACTTCCATAAATACTTTTGCACATTGTAAAGAGAAACACAAGAAGCTTTTTAGAAGACTGCTGCTGTGAACACTTTTAAAAGTTCTGATTACAGGAGGTGGAGCTAAGATGGTGGAAAGGAAGCAGTAGCTTTTCCAAGCTCCTCCAAGAATTCTGTCACTAAAAGCTAAAAAGTGACTTTAAATGTATTTAAGAGTGACAGAACTCATTGGGAGACAGAGCTTGGTAAATCCCCAGGCCAGGAAAGTGCCTACTCAGGTCTGGGCAGGGAGAACATGGAGCACACAGGAGCTGCACCAGCGTGGATCTGAGAGCAGAGTATGGCAGACTAAGAAGAAGCCCCAGCAGCCACCAGATTCACCCAGCCCCAGGGGTTTGCAGCCATCTCAACACACAACAGAGGATCATCAGAGCTGAGTAGGAGAAAACTCAAGGCCCATAGCAGGGTCAGCAGCTTTCTCTGGGGCAAACAGCCCAGAGTCTGGATTTTTAAAAATTACATACCCAAAGTTCCAGAAGTCAAGATGGAGGAATAAAATTTAGTTGCTCTTATCTACCCTTCCTGACCCAGAAAAGTCTAGAGTTAAGTGCCCCACCCAGAGTAAAATCTTGAATTAGTGGAAACAGCCTCAGGCTTGGGTGTCACTGAGGAAAGGGGAAGGGAGACAGTACAGTAAGACCCCTAAGCCAAGGAAGGTGGAGCCAGCAAACACTAACAGCAAAATCCCAGATGTGCTTTAGCACCACCTGTCCAATGAGCAGACTGTAGCCCAGCCCTGCTCTGCCCTTCTGCTGGCCTCCTGCTACTGAGCCTGCTGGAGCTGTAGCCCAGAGACACAGAAGTGAAAACCTGAAGGAGCCAGACCACTCCTGCCCCAGAGGTTACTCTGTAAACCTCAGGGTAACTCAAGGGAAACACAGAGAGTCCTGGCCTTGGCCTCAGTCTAGACACTCAGAGGCTAGAGCTCACAAAGTGAACAACCAAACCCTACTCCCCAACCAGAGAATGTCAATAATTCTGCACCCCAGAAGCAGATATCTGCTCTAAAAATCCAGGACATAGGCAAAGACAATGGACAAGAAGGTAACAGCAAAGTCTAGGACAATCAAATCTTTCTATAGCAAGCAAGAACAACCAAATTCAGAAGGCAACATGGACTCTACATTCACACTAGACATCACAGAAGGAAATGTGAATTGGTCTCAAGCCTGAAAAGCATTCTTGGAGGATCTCAAGAGGGATTTTAAAAATGAAATTAGAGAGGTAGGAGATAAATTTAAATCTACAGTGACCAAATTGGAAAAAAAAAATTCAATGAAGAAAACAAAGCTTTAAAAAGTAAAATTAAAGAACTATGACCAGAGGTCCAAAATCTAACTGGAGAAAATACCTCTCTAAAAATGAAAATTGAACATATGGAAAAGGAGCTTCAAAAACTAATTGAGGAAAATAATTCACTAAAAATCAGAATTAGTCAAATTGAGGGTAAGGATTCTATGATGCAGCAAGAGTCAGTCAAACAAAACATAAAGATTGAAAAACTAGAAGAAAGTGCAAAATATCTCACTGGAAAAACAACTGACCTGTAAAACAGATCCAGGAGAGATAACCTAATAATTATTGGTCTACTGAAAAGCCATGATGAAAAAAGCAAGCTGGACACCATCCATCCAAAGAAAACTGTCCTAAGGTCCTACAATCAGAAGAGGAAATAGTTATTGAAAGAATTCACCAATCTCTTCCTCAAAGAGATACCAAATTGAAAACTCCAAGAAATATAATTGCCAAATTCAAGAGGTACAAGGTCAAGGAGAAAATACTGAATGCAGCCAAAAGGAAACCATTCAGATATCATGGAACTACAGTTAGGATTACACAGGACTTAGCAGCTGCTACATTAAAAGACTGGAGGGATTGGAATGTGGTATTTAATAAAGCAAAAGAGTGAGGAGGGCAACCAAGGATCCGGCAAGACTGAGTATATTCTTTCAGGCAATCAGATGGTCATTTAATAAAATACAGGATTTCCATACTTTTGTTATGAAAAAGCTTGAGACTAATGGAAAATTCAGTCACTACTTACAAGACCCAAGAAAGACATAAAAAGGAAAAAAAAGGAAAACATTCACACATGCACATACACACACGGATGCACACACATGTACATAACTTGGGACTCAATAAGAGCAAAGTGTTTACATCCCTTTATGAGAAGGAGATATCTGTCAATACTGAAATTTGTTTAAGTATTGTGACACTTAAAAGGAATGTACATAGAAAGAGTTTGTGGGTATAAGTGAACTAATCCGAAGATTTAAAAAAAAAAACCTATTAAGGGGAACAAAGGGATTGTAATAGGAGAAAAGGAAAGGTACAGGCAGAAGATGGTAAATTATGCCACAGGAAGAGCGATAAAATCATACTAAAGAGGAGGGGTGGGAAGGAAGGAGATGAGTTTCATAAGATTGTTACTCTCGTTGGTTCTGATTTAAAGAGGGATCAATACAAAAGGCTAAGTTTAGATTCTAACATGAAAAGATACAAAAACTCATAATAACAGAGGGAAAAGAGGGAGTGAAAGGAGCACTATATGAAATTTACTAGGATTGATTTGGGTTCAAGGAGGGAATAACATACTCTGTTAAGAATAAAAATCTATCATGACCTACAGGCAGTGGGAGGGATAAGGGGTAGAGGAGTATAAAAGGGGGAGGGTGGTCCATAAGGAGGGAAGGAGTACCAAGGGGAAAGGGAGGTAAAGAGGAGGGGGACACAGGGAGGGAATACTGAGGGAAGTGGTGGTCAAAAGGAAAACTCTTAAGGAGGGGGAGGGAGAAGGGAGACACAAAGATATAAACAGAGGAGGGAATAAGATGAAGGGAAAGTCACAGATAGTAATGATAACTGTGAATGTGAATGGGATGAATTCTCCCATAAACAGAGATGGATAGCAGAATAAATTAAAAACCACAATCCTACAATAGGCTGTCTACAAGAAACACATTTGAAACAAGGGGATACATGCAGGGTAAAGGTAAAAGGATGGAGTAGAATATATTATACTTCAGCAAAAGTAAAAAAACAAAAGCAGGAGTAACAACCCTTATCTCAGATAAAGCAAAAGCAAAAATAGATTTAATTAAAAGAGATAAGGAAGGAAACTACATCCGGATCAAAAGTACCATCAAGGATGAAGCAATATCATTACTTAATATGTACACACCAAGCCATATAGCGTTCAAATTCCTAGAGGAAAATTCAAGGGAATTACGGGAAGAAATAGATAGCAAAACAATACTAGTGGAGCACCTCAATCTCCACCTCTCTGAACTTGATAATTCTAAACTCAAAATAAAACAGAAAGAAGTAAAGGAGTGTATCAGCAAGCACCCCAGCACACCCAGGGTGGCTGCTAGCACAGGTTCTTAGATCTGCTTTTCTAAAGGAAAGCAACTCAAAATGGGTTAACAATCTTATTTTAATCAATCAAATATCATTTACCTAGTTCAGGGGGAAAAGTTGGCACCCTGAACTTCAGAGAAAACAAACAGAAGTTACAAACAAACAGAAAAACAGATCATCAGATGGCTTCCAGCGCCTGACCATTACATCAGTTACCTATTCAGTTACCAGAGAGGGAAGAACCAACATCTGGGTTTTTCACAGCTGGGGGA
>JAQQSV010020862.1:0-10903 GCA_028646515.1 Pseudochirops corinnae
TGGATGATCTCAACAATACAATTATCTAAGACAATTTGGAAGGATTTTTGATGAAAAAGATTATCCAACTCCAGAGAAAGGACAGAATCTGCATCCAGTTTGAAGCATACTTTTTAAGCTTTATTCTTCTTCTTTCTTTTCTTTCTTTTTTTTTTTTTTTTGGTGGGGTGTCTGTGCCTGTGGCGGACTGTTTCTTTTGTAACATCACTAATATGGAAATACGTTTTGCGTGACTGCACATGTAATATCTGTATAAAATTACTTACTTTCTCAATGAGGAGTGAAGCAAGGGAAGAAGGAAGAGAGAGAATTTGGAACTAAAAAAATGTTTAAAATTGTATAGGTAATTGGGAAATAATAAACAAATAAACAAATAAATGAATGAATAAATAAAGGGCATCGGTACAAGGCTAAGTGCAGTACTGACTAAATTCAACAATCAGTCAGTCAGTAAATATTTCTGAACCTCCTACTATATTCTAGGCACTATTCTAAATGCTGGGGATACAAAGGAAGGCAAAAGACAGGCCCTGCTCTCAAGGAACTTACAACCTAATGGGGAGAAAACACGCAAATAACTATATTCAAACAAGCTATATACAATATAAATTGGAAATGGTCAACAGAAGGCATTTAGAATTAAAAGGGATAGTGGAAGGCTTGCTATAGAAGATTTTATCTGTGATTTGAAGCAAGTCAGTGAAGTGAGGAAGCACAGATGAAGATGAAGAGCATTCTAGGCATGGGGTCTAGCCCATTAAAATGGCCACAGTAGGGAGACAGAGTGTCTTGTTCCAAGAACAACAAGGAAGCAAGTGAGCCTGGATCACAAAGTACGTGAGTGGGGTAGGTAAAGTTTAAGAAGACTAGGAGGTTTGGGAGAAGGGCAGGTTATTAAAGGTTCTGAATACGGAAAAAGAGGTTTTATATTTGATTCTGGAGGTGATAGGAAGCCACTGGAATTGGGGCACGGAAGAGGGGCAGAATGATATAATCAGACTTGTACTTTATAGGAAGATCACTTTGACAGCTGAGTAGAGAACAGACTGTAGTCAGAAGAGTCTTGTGACAGACAGACCAACCAGCAGGCTACTGTAATAGTCCAGGTATGAGTTGATGAGGGCTTGCACCAGGGTAGTAGTAGTATCAGAGAGGAGGAGACATATATGAAAGAATTTACAAAAGTAGAATCTTTCTCCCTCAGGGTGCATGGCTGCTTCAGCCAGGCTGTGTTGCCTGCCCTGCGGGTGTCAATTGGTTTGCACATGGCCAGAATGGCTGAGATTTTCTCCACAGAAGTTCCTTCTCTATGTGATGACTGTGAGGGCTTTGTAAAATATTAGATATAGGAGATAACATTGATATTGAGGAGTTAAGGATAACTCACAGGTTACAAGTCTGGGTGAGTGGGAGGATGGCAGTGCCTTCCACAAAAATGAGGAAGTTTGGAAAGGGGAAAAACACTGAGTTATTATTTGAACATCACACTGGCTTTAAGATGTCTATGGGACATTCACATCCACCTGTCCAAGTCAGAGATGTGAGAATGGAGTTCAAAAGAGAGAGGTTAAGGCTGGCTAAGTAGATTTCAGAATTATTATCTTTGTAGAAGATAACCAAATCCAAGGGAGCTGATGAGAAATCAAGTGAAATAATATAGAGGGAGAAAAGGGAGCAAAGAAGAGAGCTGTGGGACACTTACAATTAGTGTAAATGATGTAGATGGGGAGCCAGCAAAGGAGACTGAGGAAGTGTCAGATAAGTAGGAGAAGAACCAGCACAGTGAGGAAAGCACCTTACATGGCATTGGGTGTAAAGAGATTTGGGGGGGGCGGGGAGTGGTCCCATACCAGATGATTCAGAAGTTTAGAAGTAGAAGGAACCTTAAAGGGGTTGCCTTACTTAACGTCTCCTCTCCTCCCTCTTATTTTATGAATGAGAAAACTAAGGCCTAGAGAAGCTAAGTGACTTGTCCCTACATATAACTTTGACCTTGTGCTCCTTATGATTAGGTCAACTCCACTGCACGGCTGAAAAACCTACTGGTTCACTGATACTCAAACTAGAGTGAATTGAATCCCAAAGATTTCCCTAATCTCACTCTAGAGTACCCTTAAATTCTCATCTGAAATGCTTTCCATTCGCGTACTAGGTATTTTGCTCCCGTTTACCAAGATGGCTCTACCACAGAAAATAAGCAAACACAAAATAGTTCAAAGGTGTTTTCAAAGATTCAACTGCCACTTACCTCATAACATGGAGTCAGCACAGCCAAATCCTCACTCTATGCCTACAGCTGGCCACAACTTACAGTCTCTTCTGGCACAAAAAGCTTATCCAAGGATACACACACCACCTGGGCAGAAGCCCGTAGTAACAGCGGCTTCTCAGGGGAGCTCGATTCCTTGCCTTGCAGGCAAATTCAAAGAAGAGAAACAAGGACGGTGACCAGATCCGAGCTGTACGGGACAGCCGTGGAGGGGAAGCCAAGTCACTGGGCTCACAGTTCAAGCAGCCCGAGTCCCTGTGTTCCAGTGCAGTTGAATCGCCGGCCGTCCCACACTTCCGCGTGGTTCACACCTTTACTCCTGCCGTCCCTAGGAGGGGTGGAGGTTGACCCCTGGAAGCCAGCGCCACTGTCCCCAGCCCTTCCCTTCTGCAGCATCACAGCACCTTGGGACGGGAGGAGGCTCCCTCCAAGAGACCCCAACCCCCTGACCCCGCTCGAGAACATTCCCTGAGAGGTGGTCATCCAGCCGCCACTGGAAGGCACAGGAAGGGGCCACTGCCCCCAGGGCCACACCTCGCAAGGCCTACTCTGAGGTCTCGGGACCCTAGACGTCCAAAAAGGGGGCAACGCGTTCTCCCCTTGAGACCAGAACCTCCTTAACAGAACGGCCTCCTCTCCTGCCAGGCTTCAGAGGCCCGGAGCGGAGGCCTGAGCGGGCTGGGAGGGTAGCCCGGGAGCGGTTGGCAGTGAACGGTCAAGGGAAGGCTCCCCCTTCCCAAGAGGCGAGCTCGAGGAGGACGCGAGGCAGGCGCGAGGAGGGCGCTTGGCTGCCCGCCAGCGGGTGGGGAGGGAGCCGTCAAGGGAAGGGGGAAGAGAGGCACCAGTGCACACGCCCGGCGGGGAAGGCGAAGTCGGCCGCGGAGGCTGCTGTAGAACTGAGGCTGTCTGCATGGGGAGGGCGGCTGAAGGAACGAAGCAGGAGGCCAGAGGGAGGGAAGCGGTGCGGCCTGGAGACACAAAGTGCCACAGGTAAGGGTAGCAGGAGGGCAGATCCCAGGCCTTGGTTGCAGCAGGCTCCAGGGCACTGGCCAGTGGGAGCTGCAGCTGCCGGACAGAAGTCTTCTCACTCTGTTCCTGTGTCCCTTGAGTCGCCATTTCCCGGTTGTGAAAAGGATTATTGCTTCACTGAGGAGGTGAACAGAGCACCTCAGAAAGTCAGAGAGGTTGAAGCTACTATTCACTACTGTGAATGATGAGAATCAATTGTATATTCTTCAATGTCTCTATTCAAAAGATATCATAGGTGGTTCATATCTAACTTTTCCAAGTCTGTTCAACTTTGTTTCCATTTTTACTTATCTTGATTTATTTAGCTCTGAGAAAGGAACATTAAAGACTTCCATAATTATTTTCTGCTATTTATATCTTTTTGTGATTCATTTAGCTTTCATGAATTTAGATGCTATGTCATTAAGGTATGTATAAGTTTAATAATGCTAATAATGTGAGTGTAGCATTGTGAATAGACAGTTGGCTTTGGAACTGGGTATCCAACATCTGACACATACTAGCTGTGTACCCCTGGGCAAATTTCAGTGTCCTAGTCAGCTCCAAGAATATAAATTGTCAAGAAGGTGTTGATCTGCATTGATAGTGTTTCTTTGTGGAAGTTCATTCTTCCACTGAAATCAACTTGGCTCACTATCCCTGATGCTATGTTGTTTCAATGCTTACAGTGCCTTTAAGTATAATGTAGTTTCCCTGTTTATCTTTTGACATTGTGAATTTTTATTTTTGTCTTTTCTGATGCCATGATTATAATTCCTTTTATGGAATCCCCTGATTAACAGTGAATGTTTTTCCAGTCTCTCATTTTCATTCCCTGTAAGTCTTTATGTTCTAGATGCTTATTTTTTAAACATGTTCTTTTGATGCCTTGCATTTTTAGATCTTGGTCATTTCCCTCCTCCCTTCTCCCTATTGAATTCTCTCTTGTGACAAAGACTCTTAAAGCAAAAAAATCTGATAAAGCAACAACATTTGACGATATCTAAAATATTCTGCCTTAGTTTTATTATCTGTTTTCTGGGACTTTGTTTTTCTGATTTCTTGGAATTCAACTACTTTACAATAATCTTTTCATTTGCATTTTTGCTATCATTGTTGAGATTATTCTCTCTGTTCTGCTTATTTTGGTCTATATTGTTTTACACAAATTTTTTCCACTTTTCTCTGAATTCCTCATTCATTTCTTACTACAGAATAATATTCCATTACATTCATATGGGATGTAAGGCAGCAGGGATTTCATCCCCTTCCCTCCATTCAGTTGATATAATCCCAGTATGACCAGATGTTAAGTCAATAGAATACTTTTACAGATAATGGGCCATTAAACCAAGTGTAAAGCCATGTTTATAGTGCCATACATTTATGAAATATTTACCAAGTATGAAGGTAACTTGACCTCGGGTGGTAGAAAATGGCCATGCCCCAGATGGGGCCCTTAAAAAACTGAGTTTGCCATCTCAGGAGTCAGCCCAGGCTAGAGGAAGGAGAACTTGTACCATGAAAGGGAATCATTCTTGTAGAGTAGAAGAGGATTTTTCTCCATCCTTCCCCATACTCACCATGTTGCATTGAAACAGAGCTGCTCAAACAGTAGAAGACATTAGTATCCAGTGAGCAGCAAAGATATTTTGTCCAGACAGATATGGGCACAGGCAATATTCAGGCAGGGACTTCTAGCAGTAAAGAAGATACCTGGATCCCAACTCAAGAAATTTCTGGCCCTGGCAATGAACAATGTAACTATAGAGGAGAGTAGACTCTGGGCACCCAGCTGCCCAGCTTTGCCCTGTGGAGAACTTTGGGATAGCTCTGTGAGAAGGCTAAGAATATCCAGGCCCTGTAGTACTACAGAAGTCAGTTGCTTTGGCCACATGTGTTTCCTCCATGTGGACCATGTGACTTTTGTGTTCTAAGTTTATGCCTACTTATCACATGGCTGCTGTGTGTATTTGTGGGTCAGTACATTCCAGGTTGTGAGAGGGAGGGCTATTATTAGTATACTATATTAGTAGATACCTTGTATCTGAGCTAATTGTGTCTTCCAGTTGTAGTTTTTAAGCTAAAGTGGTAGAAATCCAGATCCTCAGGGTATCCTAGGAACCCAACCTGTAAGTTGAGTAGATAGTTCAGAAGAAGTGCTATACCTACATCATCAGGTTTTTTTTCATCTATCTATTAGTCATTCAGTGAACACCCATTTTATTTTCAGACATTTCCTACCACAAAGAGTGTTGCTATGAATATTTCAATATATATTCAATTTCTGTATCTATATTTGACTTTCTTGGGGTAGATGTCCACAAGTGATTTCTTGGACCAAAGTAAATGAATAGTTTAATCATACTTTTTTGCATAATTCCAAATTGATAACCAAAATGGTTGAACTTCCCAGCTTCACCAGGATCAATAAATGTGTCTGTTTTCCCACTGCCCCTCAAACATATGCTGTTACTATTTTTTGTCATCTTTGTCCATTTTCATGGTGTGAGGTGGTACCTCAGAGTTATAAAATGTATATTTCCTTTACTTTTAGCGATTTAGAAGACAGGACCCACAAAACTCCCAAGTGTGGCCAGAACAAGATTCAACAGTAATTGGGAATATTGCATGCAGTCTTGGAGAGGAGGGCGCAGAAGGAGGGGTAGAAAATTTAGAACCCAAAATCTTATAGACGTGAACATTGAAAACTAAAAACAAACAAATAAAAAATTTTAAAAAGTGGTTGAGAAATGTTTGACAAAATAAATAAAAATACAATACAGTCTAATGTTCATTTGTGGTTTTCTAAGTCAATATGTGGCCCACAGGATCTGTCTTTTATTTGAGCTTTGACACCAGAATGTTTCATGTGACACTAGAAATCCTGGTGTCTTGGGCTGGTTCTGATTCAGGCACCCTGGTAGTTTAGGTTCAAAATTGGAATGAAATAAGATGATTATAGCTCAGCTAACAGTAATATTAGGTACATCAGAGGAAGAATATTCAGAGCAGGAAACATATTCATTCAGACCATAGACTCAATTCAGCTGAGCATGGCTCTCCTGTCCTTGTTCTGATTTTTCTACTGGTTTCTAGTCAGAAGCCTCAAATACAAAGTCCAATCTCTCTTGACCTGGCTATTTTGCTTCCAAGCAACCAAGAAGGTGAACCAAACTTGAATCCCCTGAACTGATAAAATCTTGAGAATAGTTTGAATAGCTTTAAATTTAAAAATATCCTAACTTGCATGGGTGTATGAAGGGGCAGGTTTGGCTTTAGGACAGTGGTTCTCAACCTGTGGGTTATGTTCAATTTGTAGCAATGAAAATACATCCTGCATATCAAATACTTACATTACGATTCATAATAGTAGCAAAATTACAGTTATGAAGTAACAATGAAAATAATTTTATGGTTGGGGGTCACTACAACATGAGGAACTATATTAAAGGGTCTCGGCATTAGGACGGTTGAGAACCACTGCTTTAGAACATTTTCCCCACCACATTCCACCTCCTGGTTTGGAGGGGCTAATAGTCTTTTAAAGCAGAGGTGTCAAACTCAAATAGAAACAAGGGCAGGGGAAGGCACTAAGAGATATATAGAGATCCCTGCAGACACATGTTGACTTAGTTTTACAACATGATATTGTCTATGCTTTATTGTATTTTTCTTACGTTAAATATTTCTCAATTACATTTAATCTGGTTCTGGTAGCACTTGGGGAGCTGTGTCTTTGATGCCTTTGAGTAACTTAAACTGCTTAAATAACTCTTAGACAGCTCTTACTTTGGAAATGAAAGAAGCTTGACATACACAGCACTGGAGGAAAAGAAAAATTAAAATAGAAAGTAGAAAGAAAACAATGGAACAGCCATCTGAAAAAAGGTGATTAAGTATGGGAGAATGAACACTAGAAATCCCCGGTTTCTCTTCTCTTCCTCCCAGAGCTAAACAGTCTGGCCACTTTGCTCAGAATTTAACCCTCGGGTGCTAGCTGGTACAGGTTTTAGAAGGAGGGGAAGAGGGGGTGCTACATATAGAAGGGGTTGGAGAAGAATTACAGTCATTAAGAAGGCCTTAATGGGTTGTAATTTGCATCAAAGTATCAGAGTATCTGTTTGACAGTGCTAGGTATTGATGGTATTTTAATATTACCCTTGGACAAAAACATTAGTCAAGTTTAGAAATAGGGTTCCTCCCCATTCATTAGAATTAAAAACAAATTCTAACCAAACATCATTCTTTTTATTTCTTTGCTCCTAAGTTAATAAAATTTAAACTAGACTATATTCTATGTGTTTCAATGTTACACAGTCCTGACTAGTGTCTTATTGTTTTCTGAATTGTTTTGTTTTCTATATAAAGAATTAATGGTAGGGGGTGGCTTGGTGGCACAGTGAATAGAACACCGGCCCTGGAGTCAGGAGGACCTGAGTTCAAATCCAGCCTCAGATACTTAACACAAAACTAGCCGTGTGACCTTGGGCAAGTTGCTTAACCCCAATTGCCCTCCAAAAACAAAAAAAAGAATTAATGGTAGTATTAGGAGACCATTTGAGGATGAGGTCTAGAGAAGATTCAATGTCCATATCCTTAAGTGGTTGGCATGAAGGGACAATTAACTTGGATTTTTTAAAATGTCATTTCCTAAATGTACTAGAACAATTACTCAGTTTAAAAGACAGTGGGTTAGTGTCAAAGCTGACCAATGTTATTTAAGTGTAGGTCAAGTGAGTGGTTAGGTAGAGGACTAACCCAAAGGGGAAAAGGATGTAGGAAGCTTGTTTGCACAAAATCATTTAATAATAATTTGTTGATTAAAGTAAAATCTTTCACTTTCACTTGAAAAACAACCAACCAAAGATGTGAGGTTTTTATTTTATGGAATGAGTTTATTAATAATCATATTAATCATAAGACATCATGCTATACAGAACCTGAAATAGAACCACTACTACAGAGTTACTTCAGGACTCTACACTGCTAGCCTAGGCCATACAGTGTCCATCTTGATTACTTCCAAAGTGTGGTTAAAGCTGTTTCATACACACACTGTTCACATTCAGATCCTGTAAGATATCACAAAGAATCTACCCAAAATACAAACATAAATATATATTTTAAAAGTTTTCCAAATATCCTATTTATGTAGAACATAATTCACACACAACATTTTTGTAAGTTACCATATAAATTCTTTGCCTTCAAATCGTTTGTTTTAACATCTATTTTTGCACACACATACTTAACAACAGCCTCTTTGATGCTGTTTGTGCTGGTAAATGTTGATTGTCAGATTTTGTTTTAATATTGTACTTACTATGAATCAACTGATGGTTAGTATTCAAAATCTATTGTAAATGAGAAACCCTTTTTGAGACTGTCATACCAAAGTCCTCTGATATGGTCATCAGCACATAATGTAATTAACATTCCTGCCTAAGTTTTATACTGCTCTTTGCTTCTATGTCTTCTGGACTCCTTGTGCTAGCTTGAAATAGAAATGAATGTTTTTTTCTAAAAAGAATTAGTAATGGGCCTAGAGACATGCTAGTGAAAATTTTAAAATAATTTTCGTTATGTAAGAAAAGAGTAAAAAAAAATTAAGCTGCAAAATGACATCTTTACTTGTAAGTATGTCAGGTTAAAATTGAGCAAATTTAAAGAAAAAAATCCAAACAGTATGATATATATGTATATATGGCTAAATATACATGTATACACCCTTAATTTAAAAAAAAAAAACTTAGACTGAAATCTGCATGAGTTGACACCAATCAGTTTCTTCAAAAGTAAGGCAGGATAGGTTTCCTTTATAAGAATAATTTAGAAATGCAAATTGATGGATTTTGCATATCTCTTTTACCATTTTAAATATGGTGTGATAAATGTTTGTCTACGAAGGCAAGGTTTTCTCTTTTAATTGTTACCATTATACACAATAACAAAGTTAATAATTTAGCTACCATTATAACATAGATATAATTGTTTTTAGCTCCACAAATTCACATAATTAAAGGTAAAATGTCAAGTGACTAAATAAGACTACTCAAAAATGTACATTTTGTGCACTAAATTGCTTCTAGATCTTAGATAATAGTTATATATCATGCAGAAGTCTACTGGTATTAGTTCTTAAGACACTGACACAGCACTTGCTGAAATTTCAAAACAAAATGTTTAAATGAAGTGTGCATTCTTGGTATAAGATGTCAAGTGGATAGGCACAATTTTACAAATGTTCCCTATTTGCTTTGTATTATTGTAGGAATAAAATATATAATCACCACATAATTAAATTTATTTCAGATGAATGTTAACAGTTGGGAATAACTTATTCTAAAAAGACCTATCATGCATAGTTCTTCTTTTGGTGGGTCAATTTACAGATCAAATTTAAAGATATATCAGTATTTGAGGTTTAAAAAAAGAGCTATCCCTTCCTGCCACCCCCCCCCAAAGTGGGAACCATTTTTTTTTATTGGTAAAGTGAGTGCCAATGTTGTCTCACATTGATAGATTTCACATGGATGGCCCTCCTAATCTTTGCCTCTATTTATTTCAGGAAATAATTGATGGCATATTACAGAGTTCTCACTGGGAATGAAATCCTGAAATATGTAAGTCAAAAATGCCTGGTTGAGTAGAAACCTGGTCCAAGAATACATTGGATAGAATACCTGAACTCACACATCTGCCCTTGGTCAAAGCTGGTCTGATTCTAGCTCCAACATACCCTTTTTCAATAGCAGAGCTGGGGTGCCTAGTTATTGACATATACTAAATAATCTAGACAGGCAGTGGGAACTAGGGGTGGGGCAGTTCTGCAGTTAGGAGAACTTGGGGTCAAGTCCTGCAACTGATGAGTACTGGTTATGACTCTGGGCAAATTAGCTTCTCAGTGCTCCCGACAACTGCAAATCTGTTACAGATGAGTTGATATGCATTAGGGAGTTAGCCCACTGATGAAATCACAGGTCAAAACCTCTCTAAAACAAACAAAAATGAATCCTTTCTCTAACTCCTAAATCCATTCTTAAGATCTGAGAGCTGTCAGTGACCTTCAGAGTTCATGTAGCCCATCCCTATACCTCTAGAAGGGTGAGTATCCACATTTTTAAAGCTTCAGGGATGGAGATTAAATAGCTTCTCTTGATTACACATGAAATAACTCTACTTGTCAGGTTTTCATATATATATGTATATATACCTATACATATATATGCATATATATGATACACACCTTCTGCTTAAGTTAAAGATGACTTCCTTTTATTCTATTCTTTGTTGATGTGGGGCAATTATCTATGTCTTTGGGTTATTTTATAGTATTCTTTTAGTCCTAATTCTTTTCAGTGTTCTGTTAGGTCTTGTTTTTTCCAACATTTTGATTATTTTCATGGTTCTCTGAATGCTAAGTTCTCAACATCCCTTAAAAGTCATGATACCCCAGGTTAAATTTGTGCCTCTGGTTAACAGATGCAATTTATTATATTTTCTAAGCTTAGAAGGGAAAGTACTTGTCATGATGGGGTCACTGAAAATTAGGCAGTATCCATCCATCACAGAGAATCAACTATTTGGCATTTGGTTATTTCCAACCATCATTTGGATTTGTTC
>JAQQSV010020863.1:0-10903 GCA_028646515.1 Pseudochirops corinnae
CTGTGTCCTTATCTACAAGATTTATCTTGTCCCTAAATCTCCAAAACCCCTTTTGATACCCCAAAACTTATATCACCATCCTACAGACTATATAGCTTTCTGGCTATATAAGTCTGGTCCTTGTCCTACATCATTGCCTTTGTTTAGCTCTTTGCTAAGTCTTAGGCCCACATGCTTTTGCGTTAATAAAGCTCCCTTTGGCTAAAGAGAAAGTTCGATTGAATTTCTTCAAAAATCTGAACCAGCTCTCCCAACCCTGAACCCCAACATTTTGGTGCTGAAACCTGGGAGTCCAAATATGAATTGGACTCTGATGATCTTCTCCTAGCCACTGGGACAACAGGTAAGTGCCCTTTTCTTTGTTTTCTTCCCTAGACCTTTCTGCTCCTACTGTCTCCCTAGCAGTGAGACCCCCGGAGTGCCCAGACACTGCCAGAGGCGTCTGAAGCTCCGCTGACTTCTGGGCAATCAGTCGGACTGTGGACACTTGTATAAGGAGACGCCCTTATGCTGGGTTGGTCACATTTGTTTTCTCCGCTCTGTCCTGGGACGCTGGGATGAGTGGGGAGAGGCTGCTAGGAGGGAAATTCAGGGAGGAGACCTTAAGGAAAGGTGCCTAGTGTTCCACTGTAACACAGCCTGACCTCAAAATAATCTCAAAAAGTGATTTGTAAAGGGGATTTCTAAACAAAACAAGCTTAGTAAGAAATTTGGTTTCCAAAACTTAAAGAAAATGCACCTTGCTCTGCTTGAGCAAACTTCTTACTCTGTGTTGTTGCCCCCTGCACCCTGCTTTACCCTGTGTTGTTCCTTCCCCTCCCCCGTGGGACTTTGGGGAGGTGGGCCTTTATCCCTGGTTTTTTGGGGGGTCCCTGCACCCCGGTTGCAGAGTCTCTTTGCCCTCTGTGCCTCTTTGTCTGGTTTTCATTGAGGGTCCAGGCACCCTGGTTTCTAGGTCTCTGTACCTTGTGTTTTTAACTAAAAATATGTATGCATTTCCTAATCTTTCAAGTGCTAAGAGTACTGGGCCTTGGAAAGTGAAATGTTACCGCTAGTGATTATGAATCCAGATTTGATTTGCTCAAACCTGTGTAAAAGTCTTCTGTGTAGCAAAATTCCTACTCAGTAAGTTCTCAAAGGCCTGGTAAGCTTTGTTATTGGGATAAGGCTAGTTTAATTGGGAATGTTCATGCCTTAGGAGAAAAAAATACTGAACTTCCTCCCCAAAGTAAACACCTTTTGGTATTTTATGGCACTTTGGGAATTTGTAATACTTAAAATGTTTTGCAAAGTCTTTTTGTGTGGTTCTAAAGACCTACTAAATGTTTATTTGCAAGCTAATTTGTTCCAATAATTTGATACTTATAACAATTATATACACAAACCTACTGTGAATTTTCTAAGGTTCACTCCCAGGTTTGTTGTGTACATGGATCAGTCTTACATAGATGCTTTCAGAGAAAAAGAGTCACTGATTCCTGCTTAAGGTATCCTAAGAAAGGGCACTAGTCTCTTGACTTGGTCTGAAAGGTTCAATATCCCACTCTAAATTTTTAAGCACTGGGCATAGAAGTGAAAAGTTAGAAACAGCTTAGCAGATTCTACTGTTTTGCAAGGTTTTTTGATTGATCTTTTAAGGAGTTTTTAAACAGGATCTGAAAACCCCTGGTCACTCCCTTTCCCCATCTCCCTCCACCTTGAGTCAAGAGGGTATCTCAGTACAACTGTAAACAGCCCTGAAGCTTTTCTATTAACTCTTCTCATCCCAGATCAGGTTAGGAAAAGAGGGTTTGATCCTTCCCTCACCTGCAAACTCACCTTCCCCCACCTGGCAAAGGAAGGAGGGGGAAGGGGAATTAGCTACCTGGGGGGCCTGGCTGGTAATGGCCTTGAGCCCCTGCCACCGGAAGCCTGGAAATAGCTCCCATGAGGTAAGGAGCCAGCAATCGTCAGCACTAGGTAAGACAGTCCATCCTTCTATCAATAATATTATATGATCTGGGAATACAACTGATATCATCTGAAGCTTCTTGTTTGTGCCAGAGCTAAAACAACTTGGCTATCGCTTATGAAAATTATAAGATGGTTGGTTGTGTTTTAATGCTCAAACCTAAAGTTGGTAATTGATTACTCTGTGTGTGTGTTGTATAGAAAGGAGGATTCTTCTGCCTCAGGGCTAGTCAAAACAGCCCATAGCAGCTTTATCCTATGGGGTGGAAAAAGCAGGCCCTTCTCAGGAGTCTTTCTCCATCCTCCCTAATTTTATAAGATTGCCAAAGAGCTTGTTTGGATTATGGAGTTCCTAACCAGGGAACATAGCGTGCTGGGAATTTGCAAATATATAGTAATCATCTCTAATGATTGGTTTTTGCATGAGGACAAGTTTAAATTTGAAATGTGAGTACTGTAAAATTCTTGATTAGGGAAACTTGCCATCTGAGGTAAAAGCTCTTGGGACTATAATGAATTCTGTTTTGAGAGTTGTCTGATGGAGCATTAAAATCCGTCAATAGTCAATAACCCACCTTCGTGGAGAAATGCCACAAGGTACTCAGGAAATGTGACTGTTACAGTTGTCTGTGTCTGGAAAAACTGAGAAGACAATCCTAGCCTCAGCTTACGATGAGATCCAGGCTCAGTTAACTCATTGTATTCCTTTGAAAAGGAATATTTCACACCTGACTATTCCTGAGTCTGGCAATGAGGTGGAATTGATGAGGCATGGTTGGAAAACTACGACGTTTTATCGAATCAAGTCTTTGCATTCCTTTTTATGGCAAATTTCTGTAACCAAAACAAGTAGAAGTGAAAGACATGTGAGCACAATGCACATAATGTGAAATTTTGCTGTTTTCAATCTGAATATGTAATCATTCCATACCCCAAACAACTGGTCAGATTAGTAAATCCCTGGAATAGAACATTCTTTCTGAATGTTATGGGAATAATTAAATAAAGGAAAGGAAGTTTGTGAAACAAAGGTGCAAACACAATGTTGAATCATTATCCCATAGACTAAGATTGAGATACATCTGAGCTACTATAATAAAGTGTGTGTTTAGGATCTGGGCTATTCAGGCTCAGATTGTATTCCTTTTTATATATTAAAGAACTTGGTAAATGGGTATTTGGCCTAGTCATCTGCCTGTCACTAGATATGTCTGTATGGAATAAGGTCCTTAAATATTTCAAAATGATGTTAGAATAATTGAGTATTGGTACAACTACTGAAACTAGATCAGAAACGTCTTCTATGTGAGGAAAATAATTTCAGTGCAAACTTCTTAAAGGGAGGTAAATTATGGAATACTTTTGTATTAATGGAAAAGTCAATTTCATTCAAAGTTTGTTACTACTGTGGAAATAATACTTGTTTAGACTGTGTGTTCTGTAGTGCAAACATGTTTTATTATAAACGATTTATTGGTATGTATTATTTTGGAATGAATTACTTAAGGATCCTCCCAAGTTTTTTTTATAACTGGAGTCAGCTTATTGCACTTTTTGGAATTAACTACTTATGGATCCTCCCAAGTCTTTTATGAAAACTGGAGTAAAAGGTCAGTCTCTTATAAGTAAATTCATCGTATAACTATTGAACTCGAGGGTAGAAAGCTTGTACCTGCACAGTGTTGTTACTTATATTTACATG
Organism: Pseudochirops corinnae; assembly: GCA_028646515.1. NCBI lineage: Eukaryota > Metazoa > Chordata > Mammalia > Diprotodontia > Pseudocheiridae > Pseudochirops > Pseudochirops corinnae. The sequence goes on from JAQQSV010020863.1 coordinate 3,653, forward strand.
GATAGAGCTGGATCCTCCTAAAGGAACTAGAATCAGAGTGGCAACTTTTGAGAAAATAGTAAGATCCGATAATCCTGTATGTCAGAAGTCAATAGCAGCATCCTGAGATTCCTGGTTCCTTCCTTTGTTTCCCTCTTTTCTCTGTTTGAGCCCTGCATATTGAACTTATCTGTCAGATTTGTGTCTCCTAGACTATCAGCTGTCCACCTGAGATGGTATGCAACAAGGATACCTGTTCCACATTCTCCTCATCCCCTGGATGCTGCTTCAGCCTCTTTTTATTCCCTTCCCCATGCCCACTCAGGCAGGGACAGCTCCTTTGTCCCTCTCCCAAAAGCATTTGGGTGGATGGTGAGGCAGGCAGGAGTCCTGAGGCAGATGAAGCAAGCAGGAGGCAGGATGTGAGATGTGAGATAAGATGTAGGGTGTGACCAGCCAGAAAAGTGATCAGAAGAGACTGTGCACTGCTGGGACTTGCCTATGTGCTTTCTAGCTATGCTGTGTTCTGGGCCCACCTTGAACCACTTCTGTTTCTAGCCCACTTATTCCTAATTCCCATCCTTTGTCTAGGGTTAGGCCTGCTTCCTGGGGACTGGAAGCCTAATACCTTAATTCAACTATGGAACTCCATGGGACAAGGCAGAGTACATGACTGCTGGGTGTGTCACCATCATTCCCAGTATACTAGGTTACTCCCCACAGGTCTCCCCTATTCCCTAATCCTGCATGGAATTTATCCTTTGAACACTCAAAGGATATTATAGGCAGTCTCCTGGATGCAAGACATCTACTCCAGCCTGATTTCTCCCCTACCTCCTCCTGGGGTCGTGGTTCCTCTCCCCTCGTTCCCCCATTCTGACCCCATTATTAATCATGTTACTTGCTCTTGTACTTGGTTCATGCTTGTTTAACCTCCTGGTTTGTTTTGTGTCTTCTCACATGCAGAAATTTCACTTTCAGCTCTTAGGATACCAACCCCTACCCTTGGTGTTCCTGAGTGGTTTGCCTCTTTCTACCCTGGACTCAGCTGGCCCCACATTCCACCCCCCATGCTGACCACCCCTCCTCCACCTATCACCTATTCTGGGTCCCTGAAATGGACTCTTTGCCCCTGTGCAGCAAGAAGCTGTTACTGAAGACTATGACCTTGATCTCTTTTTCCCAAAAGAATTCTCCTGCCTAGTGGTTGAGTGGGGAAATGATGTGGATACAATGGTTGAGTGGTACTTTCCATGGTTTATCCTCTAAAGGTACCCTAAAATACAGAGGTGCCCTAAAGGTTGGATTGCTCATTCTCTGGTGTCCTAAAGTCTCCCCTTATCTTGAAATATCACAAAAATACACTTTATTCTAAAATTCCTTGTCTCCTCCCATTCTGTGTCATAAATTCCTTGTCCCCAGCCTGCATCCCTATCTTGCAAGACTTATCCTGACTTTAAAATTCACTTTATCCTGAAATTTCCTTGTCTCCTCCCATCCTGTCATAAAGATTCCTTGCCCCCTTTATCTTGTATCCTCATCCTGTGTCCTTAACTTACAAGATTTGTCTTGTCCCTAAATCTTCAAACCCCCTTTTGATACCTCAAAACTTATATCACCATCCTATAGACTGTATAGCTTTCTGGCTATATAAGTCTGGTCCTTGTCCTACATCATTGCCTTTGTTTAGCTCTTTGCTAAGTCTTAGACCTGCATGCTTTTGCATTAATAAAGCTCCTTTTGGATAAAGAGAAAGTTTGATTGAATTCCTTCAAAAATCTGAATCAGCTCTCCCAACCCTTAACCCCAACAGCCTCAGTTTTCTCCTTTGTAAAATGTGGAGACTGGCCTAGACGCTATCCAAGGTCCCTTCCAGTTTGAAGGCTATGATGCCACAATATTTATATACCTAGAAATAATAGAATGCTTTGTACATAATAGTATTTCATGAACATTTGCTGAAACCTGATTAAAATAAAGGCTACTTTTTATTTTAAATATTTTAAATTAAACTTATAGTCTGTGGAAAAGGATATAGTACGGTTGGTTAAAAATAGTGTGTATCTGAACAAAGCTTGTGATATAGAACTATTGCTAATGGACTCTCTGCTAAAAAGTATTCTGCTATACACATTACTTCTGCATGCAAATTTCCCAGAAGGTAAACCATTAAAGAGTGGGGAGGGAGAATCTTCCTGTCTTCCAAATCTTGTAAATCTTCAGAGAATTTTGTAATTGGAGAAAACCAGTCATAAAAATTCTTACTCTCAGTGGTGAAGATACTGACCCACATGAATATAATCTGTCATGTATTTTCTACCATGCTGTAAGTGAAAAAAGAAGCAGAAAGACAACAGGGAATGCTGAAAGTTAAATTAAGACCTTTCCTCTGATTAATCAGGAGTAATCTGATTTCACCATCACTAGAGAAAGGAAGCCATTCATCAGTGAAGAGCTTGAGACTTTCAATTTCCATCTCAACTAATTTACCAACCCACTTTTTCATTATTTTATTATTCTATTATCCAAAATTTGTCCTGGAACCTTAACAGTCTAATAGAAGACTTTATTCATCTTTTCACTTATCACACAGGCATGGCTTTTGTGTAATGAAGTACTAGAAAGAACAAGCCTCTTTCTCTTCACCATAATTTTCTTTAGTGCATCATGTCAGGGCATCCTTGCTCAAGACATCATGAAAATAAGCAACTCGGTTCCACATATAAAGGAAGCTATAGTTACAGCATTATAAAATGTATTATCTGTATTGGAATACCATGTGCTTGTCTTAAACTTCCACAATTCAGAACACATTTCATTTACACATAAGAAGAGATTGTGAAAAGAGCTCTAACCAAAATTGTGAATGATTAATAGTCATTGTTACTAAATTATCCAAAATTGAATCCATAATTGACATCTCTCATGCTTTATTTATGGACACATAATTGCATAATACTTTTATCCTATGTCACTGGATGGGGACCCATAGGAAGAGTCTTAGGAGACACACAACTGTGCAAATGACTGTGCAAATACAAATGACTGTGCAAATAACATTTTGAGCATTGCTCCAACTTGCTATCTAGAATAGCTGACCAAGCCACAGCTACATTAACAATGTATTTATGGGCCTTTTTTTTTTGCAGCCACTTAGTCACATCATTTTCTTTCTTTCTTTGTTTCTTTCTTTCTTTCCTTCTTTGTTTCTTTGTTTCTTTGTTTCTTTCTTTCCTTCCTTCTTTCTTTGTTTCTTTCTTTCTTTTTCAGTATTTTAGTCTACTGGATGTGGAATGAAACTAGTGAAATGAGCAACCATGATTCCCAGTGCTGAACCTAACTCTTGACAAGATGAAGGAGGCATATGGAGAGAGGGAAAGGGAGAGGGAGGGGGGAGGGAGCATGGCCAATATATAAACTTGTTTTGCTTGACTATGCATATTTGTTACAAAGGTTTTCTTTTCCCAGTGTAGATGGGAAATAAAATAAATGTTAGTTAATAAAAAAAATTAAAAAAAAAAACTATGCAAGGCCTGCTTATAATAGTTTCCAGTTTTCTCCTTAGAGTTGATTAAAAAATATTGCATTAGATATTCTATCTGCAAAAACTCCCAGGACTGGAATCATATACTTTCCAGGATTAGAACTGACATTAAGATTAATTCTGACATGAAAATTAACAAGGACCACACAGACACAGTTGCCAGAAGTAAATTAGAATGAGTTTAAAAGAAACTGAAAATTTTCAACCTAAAGATGCAAATGGAATCACAGAATCTTAGAATCACAAGAGATTTCAACAGGTGTGGGACTCATATTGTTCTACAAGGAGAAAAAAAGGTCACCTAGGTCTCTGTTCATGGGACATTCACTGCTTCCTGATATAGCCCATCCGATTGCTGATGAAATGTTTAATTTAACAAACATTTCTTAAAAACCTACCCTGTTCAAGGCACTGCACTCAAGAGTCTTACATGGAAGCTAGGGCAGTATGAGCACATGCCATACAGACAATGAATAATTCTATTTTTCACCTATACCTCAAAGTATACTCTTCCCAATACTCATTCACTTGCCCTTACTAGTTTACTTATCCTTACTAACTTCACTAATGCAGAACTGTGAGGATATTTCATTTCTTTGGGGCAGCTCAATGAAATTAGATCATAGAATCACAGATGTGGAGGTACAAGGGTTCTCAGAGGCTATTTATTCTAACTCCTTCATTGTAGAGCTGAAGAAACTGAGGCTCAGAGAGGTTGTTATTCCTCCAGGGTCCCACAGCCATCATGTGTAGAGAGAGTATTTTAAAGTAGTTTTTTTTCTAACTCTACCATATCTACCACGCCATGCCAGTGGCAATAAACAATAAGACGCTCTGTTCCTTTGATGATGAATGATATAGGGAGCATTTGTGAACATACTGATGAGTCCAATAAATATCTAAACCTGTCTGGAAGCTAATTTGGCTCAACAAACACTCTTCTAATAAAACATTTTTAGAGTGCTCTGTGGAAATGACATAGAAAAAAAGTTAAACAGCTCATCATGACTTTGAACCAAATTTCCCTTCAAGACCTAGGTCCAGAGCCAACTCTTCTATGAAGTCTTCCCCTGAATGGCAATGTTCACTCTTTTTTTTTTTTTTTCTGAATGGCTAGTGCTTTTTCTCCCCTCCCCACCCCCACAGCCCTCATTATAATACACGTGTATATGATATACATATATTACATTATAGACATATATGTGTATATACATATGTATGCATATATACACATGTGTACATATATCTATATACACACATATACCTATAAAATTAGCTTTGTGAGCCTTGTATATCACAGCACCATTTAGCGCTATATGCAAATAGTTGTTTCAAGGCCCAGAGATAACATCTTGGTCATCACCAAGGAGATAGACAGGAGCAGATCTCTGTATTTGGCCATCATTGTACTATACCACCACTGTGGGTCAGGGCTAGAGCAGCTTTGCTGGGGATATCTAGGAGGAATGAAGGAAGATAAGTAGCAGTGTTAGGCTGATTTAGGCTGACCTTTATGGTATCAGGCCGGGAGGATTGCCTCTGAGTTTCATGCTTAACATCTCTCTGTCTTCCAGTACTTCATTAAAGGTAGAGTTGTGAATGAGAAGGCAACAAGTTACAACGGAAAGTCAGAGGATCTGGATTCAGATCCCCACCTATGTTATGGGTGATCATTGCCACCTATGTGACAGTCACCACTTCCCTGGGTCTCAGTTTTCTCATATATAAAATGGGAGGGTTGGACTAGAGGACTTCTAAGGTTTTAGAGCTATGGTTCTATGATCTAAGTTTCCAATATGGCTATTTAGAGGACACTGCAATGTTCTCATCTCAGGACTTTGTCCCATCTCCCTAAAGGTGTGTTTGAGAACCCAGATATAGCTGGTAGTATCTTCACTTTGAGTTGCTTCTCATTTACATTATATAGATCATATACGTCCAATTTTTTTGTCTGCTTGTGTCCCCATTAGAATGTGGATTGCACGAGAGCAAAGACTAAGGCTCTGGTTTTTATGTTCATAGTACCTGGTGCATAGGTAGTACATAATAAATGTTTATTCACTGACATAGTATTTATTTGTGAGAGTATTTTAATCTCTCTGTTGAATTTTAAGCTCTTTTTGGGCATTCAACGGGAGTATTTACCGTATCATCTTAAAGTCCTAGTCAGAATCTTGGTATCACAATAGCATAGTTTATAGCATTTAGTATTATGATTTAACACTTACTGCTTTTCATTAAAAGATGTGTGAAGTAAAGAATTGTACTGATTTATTGGACTAGCTTTCATCTTCATTTTCATCAACTGGATTAAAATAACCAATGTTCAATCATAGAGTTATTATTTCAAAAAGAGTCTTGAACTATGCTATTTTTAGGTTCAGTCTCTGTTCTCTAATAGGTATATTTAAAGAAGTATATTAGGAAATAAAAAGAAGTATTAAGGGGCTAGATGATCTCCAGGCTATTTTTATATTTATGCCACCAAAGGATTTCATGTTAGCAATTAAGAATGAGTTATAAAAAAAAAAAACAGGGCAAAGTTATTGTTTGTTTTGTTTTGTTTTGTTTTTAACTCAAGTAAATGAAATTCTGGTTGGGGTGGGATAGAATTCAACATTAATATTAATATTTTAAATGATGATTAAAACTATGGAGAGAGGGTTCCAGAACAAAATCAGATTATACTTTAAAAAAAATAGAGAAAGGCATTTGATGACATTAGTGAAAATTTTTGCCGATTCTGAATATTAAAGAATGAAGGCTAAATTGGGTTAAGGAAGAGCAAAATTTCTAAGTATAGAAGATTCGACAACTGGATTTGAATCCAAAGGAAGAATTTTTAAAAAATTTCTTTGTTGTCAAGTGGCCAGATTGAAGTACTTAACTTCATTTGGTGACAACTGGGCTTCAGAGAGAAACCTTTTCTTTTGCCTCCCCTTTCTTTGATCATTCCAACTTAGCTGATGAGGGAGTCACTAAGCAGCAGTCAAAGAACTGAACAACATACATTGCTTTTCCAGCAACTTCAGACTGCTGCTTAGGACATCTTATGTTGAGTCAGTAGAAAGGAAGATGACAAAGAAGCAAAATCTAGCATTCCTGAGTCTCTCATCACCAGGTAAACTATTACTCATCATTAGACAGGCCAACAATGGTAAAACACTAGATTAAATCTGTCCCTAGCTGACCTGATGTATTGGTAATGGAATTTGGAGATGCCCCTGTATTGGCTTGGTTTTCAGGTTGAGTGTTAAAACCCAGAGCTTGTGAATCCCATTTGTGAGATGGACTTGTTGCTGTGAAGAGAGAGGGCTGAACTGGGAGGAGCTGTGAATTGGGAGAAAGGCCCAAGCCTAGAGAAGGCCAGAAGGACTTTGGGAGAGTATCCAGTATCATGGAGCCTGAGTTGCTGAGAGAAAGACTGCTAAGAGCCCATTGGAGCTGCCCAGGACTTTTGAGAACTGCCACCCAGAGCTGCCAAGAACTGAGGATGCATGGCTGTGATGCCAGTATTTTGTCTGTTTTAATGTTGTTTTGCCAGATTCACCTGATGGTGAAGGACAGTGCTGCTATTGTAGAGGTCCTGAAACCTGGCTGTTGGTTCAGAAGCCCTGAAGGAGGATTTTCTTGTAGTACCTGCACAGAAATCCTGGAAGAGAGCCTTGCTGATGTTTTGAGGGGTTCTGGGACTATTCTACAGGCAGAGAGTGACTTGATGAGGACAC
>JAQQSV010020864.1:0-10903 GCA_028646515.1 Pseudochirops corinnae
ATATTTCATCACAAGATCTAGGGACTTTATTCTCCTCCATTTAAAAGACATGGAGCTCTCTAGGAGAAATGTGAGGTTGAGTTTGTTAAGAGACTTACTGGTAACATAAAAGGAAATATTTATAGAAAAAACATAAACATAAAATTTATCAAAACATATGCAAAATCAGTTTTATACATTTTTAAAAGTACAAAATGAACCATAACAGATTTGTAATGAATCTCAACATGTGTTTTTTCCACAAACCTGTGAAAACTAGGAGACAATCCAAACAAGCAAAAAACAAACAAAAGAAATGAAAAAAAACCTGAACCTTTCTGACCTCTATGTCAAGCACAAAATTAACAAAACCTTATATAATCTTAATCAAAAACAGCATTTATCAGCCTAAGGAGTCAATGGAAAGATTAACTCTTCCTTACCAAATGAAGAATAGAATTGATAGTAATTTTGAGAACACTTGATTAGTCCAAAAACTATTGCGATACATTTGAAATAAGCAAATATCCCTTTCCCTGACAATTATATGGGCTGATAAAAGATAAACATGATTATATTAGTCAAATATAAACAAAATTAGTTTAATCTATTAAAATACCTAGAAATCAAAAGTCAAAAGGTCCTTGATGGAAAATATCACCACAAACAAGAAGACAAAGATATCAAATATCAAAGAACTAACTATGTCACACATATTTATGGGGAAAAAATAGAAGGATTTATGGTACACATTCAAGCTGAGGTCATTGCTATCCAAAATTTTAAAAGTTTATCCTGAAGTGGCCTAAATTAGGGATTGATGACTAATATGTAAACATTGTTGGTGATAAAGATTTACCACCTACCAAATTATATTTCTATCTACTTAAAACAAGGTAATAACAATAATAATTATTATTATTTTATAATAACTAATGGTAATGAATATGATAACAAAGCTATTAAAGAGAAATATTCCTATGAAGGCAAAGGTGTTCACTGTTATGATGGAAGATATGTAGTACAAAGTCAAAATAGAAAAGGAATTTCTCATCGATTGTGAGGTCTTCTAGTCACCTCTGTTTGCAGATGACATTTTGCTTACAGTATCAAACTCTGGAACATAGCAGAGGTATTTGGAAGAGAACTCTACAACTATTTAAAAGACTTAGGTTTGGAGAGAGGATTCTGAGAAGATGCAGGAGCAGGTTAAAAAATTCCAAGCTCTCAATATTTTCCACCTCAAAAGAAAGATTTCCTTGAGGGCAAATATTTGGTGGTAAAAATAAATAGGAGTAAGCAGAACAGTGGTTATCCTGGGAAAACCAGAGGAGATTAGTAGAAAAAACCCAGGAAGAGATTTCTCCCCTTTGAACAGAAAACACCTCCAGATTAGGTCCTAGATTCATGTAAACAAACAAGTGGAAAATCCTGGGGTTAGCAGGGTTGGGAGACTTTGCAGATACAAGCCTCAGGAACTTACCCTTGGACATAGAGGGGAGTTGTGCATGTGAGTTGGGAAAGATCTAAGGAACCTCTGCTGACAAGGAATTTCAGACTCAACTGTGCTGCAGAGACTTGGTAGAAAGAACCAGCACATGCCAGGTGAATGCAAAAGCAGTGGTGCAGGGAACAACACTTGCTGTGGGCCCTTACAGGAGGTTAGGTCTTGGTTTGAGTTCAAGGACAGAGGGGAGAACTGAAGAGGATCTGAGGTCAGAGGCATCATTCCTCATACCTCAGTACTAGAGCTGATTATAAAACATAAATTATTACAAAAATGTGTAGGCAAAGAAAGAATCTACTTTAGAGAGGTATTACAGGAATAGAGAAGATCAGGCTTTGTTTTCAGAGGAGGAAACTGAAACAAAGAAACCCACCCTGAAGAGAAATACCAAATGGCTATCTGCCCAAAAAGAATTCATAGAAGAACTTTAAAAAGACTTTAAAAATCTAACGAGAGAGAATGAGGAAAATTAAAAAGAAAAATAAGAATAGTCCAAGAAAACAAGAAGATCATAAAAAAAAGTTAACCAATTATAAAAGGAGATCCAGAATCTTATTTCCAGAAGAAAATGACTCCTTGAAAATTAGAATCGGGCAAGGGAAAGCCAGAAAAGTTTTAAGAGATGAAGAAATAATATACATACAAATACTATATATATATATATATATATATATATATATATATATATATATATATATATACATATATGTATATGTATATGTATATATATGTATATATATGCAGGTATGTATGTATGTGTGCATGTGTGTGTATCTATATGTATATAATATACATAGAATGAAAAACTAGAAGAGAATATGAAAATATCATAAGAAAAACAATTGATCTGGAGAACAGATGAAGAGAAAACATGAGAATAATCAGATACCTGAAAGCTCTGATCAAGCCAAGAATCTTGTTACCACAATATAAGGAAGAATGAAAGCAAATTGTAGTACATGAGGGAAAAGCAGAAGTAGGAAAAAATAATTCACTGATCACAACCTAGAAGAGTTTCTATCAGGAAAACTCACAGAGATATTATAGAGAAATTCTGTAAGCTCACAGCTCCAGGACAAAATATTGCAAGCAACAACAGAAATTGATATACCCAATTATTATTACACAAGACCTAATAGTAGCAACACTAAAAGATCACAGGTCTTGAAATACTATATATGAAGGAGCAAAAGAACTGGCATTTCTGCCAAAAAATATTGTACCCAGCTAATATAATTCTGAATGAAAAAAATAACGGCATTTAATTAACTGTCAGACACTGAGGACTTTGTAAAAACAAACAAGCAGAAAAAAAAATGCTTGAACTAAGTAGAAGATTTGACATACAAAAGCCAAGAGAAATATAATGTAGAGACTAAAGACCAAATACAAGGGATTCAATGAGGATAAAATGTTTACCTTTTTATGTGTAAAATATAACACCTATGTCTAAGATTGTTGTTAGTAATTGGGTAGCTTATGTGAAAGACTGAGGTAGATATGGGTATGATATGACTTCAAAAATGAAAACATTTCAAGAACAGATAAAAGAATATTTATCTTTATACAAAAGGGGTGGGATAGGAAGCACCAATCCAGAGGAATTAGATGGTGGAGGTGGATTGTTAGTTCTGGAAACCTATTTTCATTGGGAATAGGTTAAGAGGGAAAAACACATATACATATAAAAGACTATAAAAGTCTTCTAAATTTAGAAAGAAATAAATATCTAAAGGGTTAGAGAGGGAGGAGAAAATAAAGGATGAATATTTAAAGGGGAAGGTGAAGGGATAGGTTAAAAGGGAGGGGATTATACAAAAGTTTTTAAATCAACTGGAATGGGAGGATAAAGGAAGGACTCTTGGAAGGAAGGGTAAGGGAAACATCTTTAGAGGGGAGAGTGAGGGAATAGGTCAAAGGGGTGTAAAAAGAGTGTTAAGATTTAGAGGAATGGGAGAATAAGGGAGGGATTACTAGAGAGGGGAAGGTTAAGTAATAGGAGGGAAAGGTGGTGGGTAGAAGTAAAGTAGAGGAGTTAGGAGAGATAGGAAAAAAGAGAAATACACAAACTTAAAAACAAAGATTGGGAGTTAAATTTCTTAGGGAAACTATATGTTTATACATGTATGCATGTTTATATTTGCGTTTACAGATGTATATGTCAATATCTCTTTATAAATATATCCAGATTTTAATTTTAGTCTCAGGGTGGAGGGCAAGGGGGAAAAGAGAAAAAAAGAAGGTAAAAAGTATAAAGCAGTGGTGGAGTTGAAGCACAAACTTTGTGTGGAATCTCACTCCAATGACTTCCAAAATATGTAAAAAAAAAAAATGACTCTAAACAAACTTTAGAGCTACAGAACCCACAGAGTTACAAAGAAAACCAAATCCCCCACTGAAGGCAGCTAGGTAGGTGAACAGAAAGGGTCTATCACAGCATGCTGGGTGCCTACCTCAGTCCCACATGAGCTGTGAGGTTGTATCCCCAGGGCAGCCCTGACCAGCAGCAGCCAGAGCAGACTTCTGTAGAAGGAATCACCAGCAGCTTTGGTGGTTTCCAGACGTCTGAATCCATAAAGCCAAAGAGAAAGTAAAAGGTCAGGGTGAAACTCTGTTGCAATGGAGGGGGACAGAAAAGCATGGTCCAGCCTTGGACCCCAGGGCAAGAAATGGTATAGGTGCTGCCGTTCTGCAGGAAGAATGACATGGATGCCTCAGGAGCTCCTGGCCTGCAGATAATAGGGGGACCAAGTGATCATTCAGAGGATAATTGCTCTTGTTCAACCTGCTTGTATCTGGAGTGTAGTCTTGGGTGATGTTCCTGGGATGTGTGGTTAGTGAGCCACAGCTTATGGGAGCTATAGAGAGGGTACTCTCCTAATAGATCCATCAGCTGCAAAAACCCCACCAATTTGGGACAAAGCTTTCTCCATTTGGGAAGCTAAGTTTTACTGTGGCAAAGAGCTCGAATATCGAGTAATTGGCTGGCAATACGAGCAAGCACAGGAAGCACAAAAAGACCATAGAATCCTTTTTTGGGAACAAAAAGGATCAAGGCATGGAGCAAGAGGAAGACAGTGACATCAGAACTCCTTCATCAAAAGCCTCCAAGAAAAATATGAACTGGTTACAGGCCAAGGAAGAGCTCAAGAAGGATTTTGAAAATCAAGTAAGAGAAGTGGAGGAAAAATTGGGAAGAGAAATGAGAATGACACAAGAAAATAATGAAAAGTGAATCAATAGCCCACAAAAGGACATCCAAAAACACACCAAAGTAAATAACACCTTTAAAATAGACTAACTCAAATGGAAGAACAGGCCCATAAAGCCAATGAGGAGAAGAATGATTTAAAAAGCCAAATTTGCACTAAGGAAAAGGAATTTCAAAAACTCACTGAAGAGAATAACTCATTCAAATTTAGACTGGAGCAAATGGAAGCTAATGACTTTATGAGAAATCAAGATACTATAAAACAGATACAAACAAATTTTAAAAAAAATAGAAGACAATGTGAAATATCTCATTGGAAAAACCACTGACCTGTTCAATAGATTCAGGAGAGATGATTTAAAAGTTATTGGACTATCTGAAAGCTATGATCAAAAAATAGCCTGGACACCATCTTTCAAGAAATTATCAAACAAAATCATCCTGATGTTCTAGAACCACAGAGCAAAATAGAAATTGAAAGTATTCAGTGATCGCCTCTTGAAAAAGATCTTAAAAAGAAAGATTTTGGGAATATTATATCAATTTCCAGAATTCCCAGGTCAAGGAGAAGATACTTCAAGCAGTCAAAAAGAAAAAAATAGAGTATTGTGGAAACACAATCAGGATGACACAAGACCTAGCATCTTCTACATTAAGGGATTGAAGGGCTTAGAATATGATATTCCAGAGGTCAAAGGAGTTAGGACTAAAATCAAGAATCACCAACCCAGAAAAACTGAGTATAATGCTTCAGGGGAAAGTAATGGTCATTCAGTGAAATAGAGGATTTTTGAGTATTATTGAAGAAAAAAAACAGAGCTGAGCAGAAAATTTGACTTTCAAATAAAAGAAGTAACAGAAGCATGAGAATGTAAACAGTAAAAAAGAAATCATAAGGAATTTATTAAAGTTGAAGTATTTACATTCCTACATGGAAATACTATAATTGTAACTCATAAGACTTTTCTCAGTAAAAGATAGTTGAAGTGAATATACATGTAAATGTACATGTATATGTACACATACATATATGTGCGTATAGTAAGATATGTTTCTATATACAGATATATGTGAGTGTAGGCATATGCATGTTCATGTATACACAGACAAAGGCCACAGGATGAGTTGAATATGAAGGGATGGTATCTAAAAAATAAAATTAAGAAGTGAGAGAGGAATTTATTGGGAGAAGGAGAAAGGGAGAGATTAGGGCAAATTATTTTATATAAAAGAGGCAAGAGAAAACTGTTACAATGGAGGGGAAGAGCAGGAAGGTGAAAGGGAATGGGGCAACCTTATTCCCATTGAATTTGGCTTAAGGAGGAAATAATATACACACTCAATTTGGTATCTTACCCTACAAATAGTGAGGTATGGGATGAGAAGGGGGGATGACAGAAGGGAGAGCAGATTGGGGGACAGGGTAGTTAGAAGCACATATTTTGAATATGGACTTCGTCAAAGGAGAAAATAGAATAAGTGGGCGGAAGGAAATATTGTCTTTTACAATATAACTTCTAGGGAAATGTATTGAGTAGCTACATGTGTAAAACCGATATTGACTTGCTTATCTTCCCAGTGAGGGCAGGTGAGGAGTGAAGATAGGAAAAAATCTGGAACTCAAAGTTTTAAAAACAAATGTTTAAAAAACGTTTTTTACATTCAACTGGGAAATAAGATATATAGGCACTGGGATATAGAAATCCATCTTGTCCTACTAGAAAGTAAGGGGACTGAAGATGGAGGTTATGTGAGAGAACAGATTGAGGAAGGGGTATTCAGTAGGCTTGTTATTTTAGGTTTGGGGGTAGGAGAAAGATAAAGAAAAATTACAACTCAAAATCCTGTGGAAATGAAAGTTGAAAATTAAAAATAAATAAATATTTTTCTTTAAAAGTGTACAGCAGTGCGCAAATAAAACCTACGAGGAAGTAAAGAAAATATGGACAACTGTCCTCATGACTCACAGTATTTAATATATTGACTTTCTTAAAATGGAAAGTTATTGCTATATATTTTTAATCCTCTCCTACATTCTGCTGTGAATATGAATGTTTTTCTTTTCTTATTTTATATTCAAATTTATAATTCTCCTAAAAAACAAATTTTCATCTTTTTAGTATTTATATTCCACCATTGTTGTAAATCTGTGAGACACGGTGCACACTACTCTCTGTATAACTGGCAATAAATATTACACAAAGGACAATAGAAAGGTCCTCAGTGGATCTGAGCAATCTGTCATGTCTGACCAATGATATTACTTAAAAGATTATAAATATAAGATTTATGATAGGAAGAGAAGATATACTGATCACAAGGCAAGAGTAAAAGCTAGAAAGGAGGAGTGAACCCATTGCTATAGTCAAAATATCATGGGAAAATAAGAATACTCTAGAGATTATCAGGTAGATCCCTTGACAAACATTTGGGAAGTCATGGACAAATTGGATGGGTTGCAATCTTAATTGTTAGAATAAATATAAGAATATATTAGTTTGTAAACTTGTAAAACCTTGTTTTTATTTTTGTTAATATACACCTATTATTACTCTTTTAGTATTACTGATGTTATTATATTTTAAATGCAAAGAGTAGCAAATGATGAAGGATTTTTACTTCTCAAAAGTCTAACCACAGTTCATCTATCAGCTGTTACTATAGCATAGGAAATATGTTTTGTTTACAAACAACACCTTGTATCAGCAAGCACCTTAGCATATCCAGGAGGGCTGCCAGCACAGGTTCTTATATCTGCTTTTCTAAAGGAAAGCAATTCAAAATGAGTTAACAATCTTACTTTAATCAATCAAACATATATCATTTACTTAGTTCAGGGGGAAAAGTCAACACCCTGAACTTCAGAGAATACAAACAGAATACAGACAGAAGTTACAAGCAGACAAAGAAATAGATAAGCAGATGGGCTTTCAGCTATCTCACCATTACATCCATACCTAGTTAGTTACCTGAGAGGAAAGCAGTAGCACCTGGATTTTAAAAGCCGGGGGGCTCAATGGCTTCCCAGAGTCCATTCTGGCCAAATCACACAACTCTTTCCCAAATGAGCCCCAAAGCAAAACATCACAGCATGATATATATAGCCTTATCCTGGATCAGAGAATGTCACAACCCCTTGACCAACTGTCCAATCACAAAGTAATAAGGTGAGGGCATTCCTGAAAAACAAGCTTCCCTCCACAAGCTTCAAGTGACCACATTCAGCCTATTGGGGGAAGAGTATTTTGTCAAATCAGGAAAGGTTCTCAGAGTCGCTTAAGCCTATCAAAGGATCTAGGGGCAGGGAAGATCTTCAGATTCCCATAACATACCCCTGGAGGACAGTTATTTTATAACTATATTAAAACTCTCTTTATCTGAAATAGACAAATTAAAGTTATTTACTTATATATTTATTCAGTTTATTTTTATTTTTCATTTTTGCTTTTTGGAGGGCAATTGGGGTTAAGTGACTTGCAGGAAGTCACATGGCTAGTAAATGTGTCAAGTGCCTGAGGCTGGATTTGAACTCAGGTCCTCCTGACTCCAGGGCTGGTGCTCTATTCACTGCACCACCTAGCTGCCCCTTAAAGTTATTTGAAGACAATTGGAATTTAGTATAGAAACTAGAATAAGTATGGGGGTGGTAATTTAAATTCTTCCTGAATATACAAAGTTGAATATATTATTGGAAAATAATTTAAAACAATGTTTCAGGGGAGTCCTGAAGCAGAAATTAGGAAAAAGTCATTCTGGGAAATGTCAATAGGCAGCATTAAACAGCAAATGAAAAGTGATTTTTGAGCCTGTTTCAAGTTCATATGATTCTATATGGTATAAAAATAAAGAAAATGATAGCATAAAGGGATATTCTGTGCTTTTCTTCTAAATGAATAGGAATATTTTGAAATAAGCTAGAAAATACAAGGTATAAAAGTAAAATGCTTGCTATATAGGCTTTAAAGCCTATGGTATAAAATAAATATTTTAAGCGTTAACAAAACTGATTTATTAGAGAAGTTTGAAAAAAATTCATAGAGCATGCCTAATTAGAGAAAAGTATAGGTAAATAATTTTCAAGTGGAAGTAAAAGATGGGGGAAAATGAATATTGTGGAGGAGAGGAAGTGGGACAGACTGTTCAGAAGAAGTTCCTGTTGTTAAGATTCATTACTTTATAGAATGTCACCTTCTAAAAATGTAACAAATATCTCACCCATTTTCAATTTTCAGAATAATTAAAATTTTTTATTTTGAGAAGCAATCTATCACTGGTTGATTCAATAATGGTCATAATGTATTACTTGTATATCTAATCATGTAATATAAAAACTTCAAAAGAAAATGATAGGAATCATTAGATGTGAAAGGCAAGGTGAGTTTTTAGAGATGGCAGAAACAAGAGATGTAAAGATGTGTTTTGCATGATACATTTCAAAAATAATCTTTACCTTGCATTTACCCTACAAAGAGAAGAAACGAAGAGCTTAAGAATGAACGCTAATAAAATAACAATGACAATAATAATAATAATGATGACTAATATCCAACATAGTCTAAAAATAATAATTAGGACTCTAGCAAGAAAGAGAGATGAAACACAATGAAATTAATATGAAAAATGGAAAATGAATAAGAATAAATATAAAAAATGAATAATAAGAAATCATCCAGTGATTTGGTTAAAATTACATAGAGATTAATGGGAAAATCTGTCAGCTAAAAAGTGGACCTGAATTTATAATTATATTGTTGTTGGCTTTTTTTTTTATTTTGTCATCTTTTGTTTTTAAAGAAAGCAGAATAGTTATAAGATTGCAGCATTTTATTGCTGAAATGGGCCATCAACATCATCTAGTCCAATTTTTTCATTTTTCTGATGGGGAAACAAAGATAAGTTAGTTTGTTTATGCAAGTGTAATAGCAATGCTACTTGCAGCTGCTTTTGGAGGTATAAGACCAATAACACCAGCACACAGGATGGCTGCGGGAAACTGTGATCTGCTTTTCTAAAGGAAAGCAACTCAAAAGGGGTAAATAGTCTTTAATCAAACTATATATATATATATATATATATATATAAAGCAGAAATAGTAACATAAAGACCAAGAGACAGAACTTCTAACCATCAGATCAAATAATATATGCATCACAGATCAACAGATAGAGCCAACTGTCTAGCCATTACATACATACAAAGTTACAAAAGAGAGAAGCACCAATATTTGGGTTTTTTAAGCCAGGGGGCTCCTTTACATCTACTCAGAATCTCATCTGGCTACATTACTTGAACAACTCTTCCCATGAGTAAACCCCAAAGCAAAATGCAAATCTCAGGGGATATATATATATATATATATATACAACCCTCAATTACAAAGTAATTTTTTTTTGCCTAATTATAAAGTAAAAAAGGTGTGTGCCTTCCTGGAAAAAAACAAGCCTACCCTAAGCAAGCTTCTCTTGATGGGCTCCACATGAGGCCTATTAATCAGTGGGGAGATATTCAACTACATTTAACAGCAAGCTCACACAGTAATCAGACATATTTGATGGTGTCAATTTTATTATTTTTATAGGATTAATTTGCATTTAAGTAAGAGAGGCAGTATTTCTGAAAAAGTAGAAATACGTGAAAAATGTCCAGGAATTTCAAGATAATCCTTTTACTAAGGATAAAATTATAAAGCTAGATATATGAAATAGAAACATGTGTAAATGAAATACAGTAGCACTAAGAACATACTGTTATTATAACCAACATTTTATATTTCTATTAAAGAGACAATGGATGTAAGATTAAGAGTGATATATCTGAAGACATCAGAAATCAGAGATCCTTCTGATCATCACAAGTCATTTGACATTTCTGACGCTTAATTTCTTCATCTGAGAAAAGGGGATGATAATACCTACATCAAAGGATTGCTGTGAATACTAAAATGAAACAATATGTGTAAAATACATTGTTGGTCACAAAGTGTTAAATAATTTATTACTATTTGTATCAGCAATGCAGTATTCACAATGCCTACAGTAACTATAAATATGCTGATATAGTTATTAATCACAAAATGGAACAGGCTCTCTACATAAGAAATATAGAAATACCAGAAGACTGAGTCCCAAAACCAGAAAGTCAAAGCTAACCCAGTAGTGATGAAGTTGGCACATGTAGTCAAAGTAGTAAATACCCACATCCTCAAG
>JAQQSV010020865.1:0-10903 GCA_028646515.1 Pseudochirops corinnae
CTCTATTTTCCTTCCTTCCTTCCTTCCTTCTTTCCTTCCTGCCTTCCTTCCTTCCTTCCTCCTTTCTTTCCTTCTCTATTTTTCTATTTTTTCCCTTTCTTTCTTTTTTACCCTTTCTCTCTCTTTTTTCCCTTCCTTTTTTCTCTTTCTCTCTTCCTTCCTCTCTCCCTTCTTCTTTCTTTTTTCTTTCTTCCATTCTCTGTCTGTCTCTCTGTCTCTGTCTCTCTCTTCCAACCTGCCTTACTTCTAGTCTGCCTTTTCTTCTCATCCACCCTCCCAAATGTAAAAAAGAAAAAAAAAAGCCCTTGTAACAACTCTGCATAGTTGAATCTAACCAATTCCTGCATTAGCCAGGTCTGAAAATGTATCTTATTCTGTATCTTTAGTCTATCTCCTCTGTTAGGGGGTAGGTAGCATGCCCTGTCATCAATCCTCCGGAATTGTTCAGTCATTGCACTGACCAAAGTTCTTGAGTCTTTCAAAGTAGGTTTAAAAAAAAAAAAATTATAAATGGTATTGTTATGGTATAAATTGAGTTCTGCTCACTTTCAGCTTATAAGAATTTTCCCATGTTTCTCTGAAATTTACCCTTTGATTGTTTCTTATAGTGCAATAATATTAATTTAAACGCCATACTTTATGTAGCCATTCTCCAATTGACTGACATTCCTTGTTTCCAGTTCTTTGTTATAACAATAGCTGCTGTAAATATTTGTGTACATATGGTCCCTTTCTGTCTTTCCTTGGTCTTCTGGAGCATGGGTCTAGTAGTAGTATTGCTGGGTCAAAGGGTGCGCAGAGCCCAGTTTAGGGGCTTTGGGAGTTGAGGGGCCTTCCAGAATGGCTAGAGCAATTCACAGGTCCATCAGCAGTACATAGGTGTGCCTGTTTCCTCCAAGCCCCATCAATCCTTGTCATTTTTCTCTTTTTTCATTTTCACCAATCTGATATGTGTGAGGTGGAATCTCAGAGTAGCTTTAATTTGCATGTCACTAATTATTAGTGTTTTGGACAACTTTGTCATATGGCTGTTGACAGCTTGCATTTTTTCCTTTGAAAACTGCAGCAGAGGCTTATTTAGAGTCCTTTCTGTAGCCAACAAGATTGAAACAGTGGATTGAGACAATTGTGGGACTATTTTTAGACATGTAAAGATTACCTTGTTAGTGAGATTGTGGGATGCCAGGGTGTAGTCAGGGAAACCTTCACTTCACTCTTTCTTATCTTTTTTTTTTTTTAAGGTGAAGTTTGTTACTGAGGTAAATTCCCAACCAGTCCTCACCTGGCCTTTAAAAATCTTGGCAAAGTAAAATGGGAGAAAAGAAAAGAATAATTTTATTGTTCAGTCATTTCTAACTATTTGTTGGGGTTTTCTTGGAGTGGTTTGTTATTTATTTCTCCAACCCATTTTACAGATGAGGAAGCTGAGGGCAAAAGGAGTTAAAGTGACTTGCTTAGGGTCATACAGCTCAAAAGTGTCTGAGACCAAATTTGACCTCAGGTCTTCCCGACTCCAAGTCTGGTGCTCCACCCATTGTGATATCTCCTTGCCCTATAAAGACACTGATCCACTGCTTTATATAGTGGACCCATTTGAAGTTTCCCCTAACCTCTGATTCAGGATATGAAAGAAGTTTAAGACCTGAGGGGGAAGAGTGAAATGAGGAGGAGGAAGAGGAGGATGATGAAGATGATGATGATAATGGTTGATGATATGATGATGGTGGTGATTTATACCGTGCTTTAAGGTTTGCAAAGCACCTTACATATGTTAATCTCATTTGATCCTCTCAAGAACCCTGTGAAGTACATACCATAATCTTCATTTTACAGATGAGGAAACTGGGAATAAGAAAGGTTAAGGGACTTGCCTAGGGTCACAAAACTAGTAAGTATCTGAGTGGGGGATATGAACACAGTGAATGCTATGAATGAAAATGAATGAAAATGAATGAATGAAAAACCAAAGAAGCTGGTTGGGCATTCTAGAGGATTTCTGCAATAGGAAACATCTCTTTGCTTTTGTGAGATGTTCGCTAGGCCTATCCATATACAGTTATCTCTAGAGGCTGAGTTCTTGGGAAAGTACATTCAACTTTCAATTTCCTATTTTAGATTGCTGACAGTGAATTATTTTTTAGGTCAGGTTGGTTTTGACTCACCTCGCCCAGGTTATCTTATCCTTCAGGGCATAGAAGCAATGGGGTACAGTGACGCCAGTGCCATACTTGGAATCTAGAAACTTGAATTTTAATACTGCCTCTGATACTTGCTAGAGTTATGATCCTAGGCAAGTCACTTAGCCAGTCTTTGCCTCAGTTTCCTTACTTGTAAAATGAGAAAGTTGGATTCAATGACCTTCAAGGTCTCTTCTACCTTTAGAAGTATGATCCTGTAGCCTGCTAGCTACAGGATTATATGTGAATCACTGGCTCTCCCAGGGCATCCATTTCCTCATCTGCAAAATGGGGGTAATAATATTTAGATTACCTATCTTATAGTAGATTTTGAAGAAAGTGTTTTGCAAATACTGAAAAACTATGTAGGCATGGATTTATTTTTATAGTAAACAAGCAAGGTGAAACTAGATAGGAAAACCTGAAGGGAGAAGAATCACAAACTGTATTCCAGTGGTGATTATAAATCACTCTTGAATTATCTACCATAAGGGAAGGAGAATATAGGGGAACAAGAATTTCTTTATCATCTACTATGTGCCTGATATTGCGCTAAGCAATTTACAAGTGTTATCTCCTTTTATGCTCACAACAACCCTGTGGGGTGGATGCTATTACTATCCCCACTTTACAGTTGATGAAACTGAGGCACAGAGTCACTTGTCCAAGGTCTTGTCATTGTTCATTATTCTCAAAGAAGACCAATGACATCAGGAGGATGCTGTCTTGACTTGCAAGTGAATTGGACTTGAGTGAGGCAGTGCTATGCAAAGTCAACAGTCTCACTCTCTCCTCCAAAGTCACTAGAGTCCAGGGGCAAGTCACAGGTCAGGATGATTGGAGATGGCCCTCCATCTGAGATCACATGGCTAATAAATGTCTAAGGCTGCATTTGCACTTGGGTCTTCCTGACTCGAGGCCCAGTGCTCTATCCACTGCTCCACCTAACTGCCATAACTTCCCTGCAGTGGCAGAGATCCTCAAGAGAGGCCTTGAGCTCAATTTTATTGTGGTTCTTTGCTTATCAGAGAAGTTTTTGCAATATTGCTCATTCCAAGATCATATCATGTTCATCCTGCCTGTCATCTGCCTGAAGTAGGTCCTTTTTTGAGTACCATTTGAGACCTTTTAAAATATGAGGATTCCCCACCAGTGCAGCTTGTGAGGTATATTACAGTGTCCCTGTGGAGCAAAGGTAGAGTTAATGTCAGTCTCTGCATGGTGGCCCCAGTCCCAAACAGGTATTTGTCATCAACCACAAATGGTGCTTTCAGGCAGCATTGTATTCTCAATGAGCAGTAATAAGGAGGTGATGTAGTTCTAGTTCAAAAGACCTCTGGTTTTCTGGGTCTAGTGTTTTTTTTTGTGACAAGATATCCCTTCTCTAGGCAGACTCTTTCCTCATTTCTCAAGCCTCCATCTTCTGACCACGTTTGTCTTCCCCCACCATTCTGGGGGAATAAATCTGGAATTTTGTTGTACTGAAAAATTCTTAACTGTTGCCTCCTTTCGGTGATATCAGAGATGCCATTTTGATGTCCTCAAGAGACACCCTGCCCCTCCTTAGTCCTCTTCTGTATCCTGGAACAGTACTACTCTGTGGGTGAATAAAGGTTTTTGGTCAGCACTAATGGGAGAAGAGATGAGATCCCAGGCTAACCTGAGCACTAGATCAGGAGCGCTGCTTCTCATTGGATCATCAATCCCTTTCTTCCTTCCTGCTGTGGTCCAAAGATCATCCCTGAGTGTCTCAAGTGAAGCCACAAGCCTTCCTAGCGTTAGCTAAAAAGTCTCCATAATGAAGGCCTCTTGCTGTTAGCATCGTTGGCCCACCTGCCTCTTCTGTGGAACCTTCTGGGTCTCCCAAAGCATAGACAAGAGACCCCTGGAGAACTGGAAGGAGAGGGTGTGTATCAGAAATAGGTCTATGTTTTAAGTTCTAACCAGGAATTGATTTTTGTTGTTTTGCTTTTTAGATTATCAAAACATGCAGTTCCTTGAGAAACTTATCTGCTGAAATAGACATTGGAAAGTGCTAAAATTTTTTTGAGCATCAGCAATCTCTGCAATGTCTCTTCTCATCCCATTCCCAGAAATTATCTCACTTGTGAGAAATGTCCTTTGCTGCTGTTGAAGAACTGAAAGGCCCAGGACACTCCTCAATAAGCTTATTTTATCCTGCTTGGCCTGTGGATCACTTCTCTTTTGAGAGAGTGGTCCCATACCAGGAAACCACTGATCCCTTCTAGGATCTGCATTATAAAATGGGAACCTGATAACTTCCAACAAATTGACTTTGTGGTCTTTGAGATTTGCTTCAGATGATCCAGACTTCTAGGCGCAGTTCTATTACTCACTAGCAGGACGGACTCTCTTTTCTTTTCTTTTTTTTGTAGAGACACAAAAATATATTTTATTTTAAAAGTCTAATGAAAGTTATCTATTTTTGTCCTAAAATTTCACAGTCTTTAAAAAAAATTATTTATTTACTTTTAGTTTACAGCATTCAGTTCCACAATCCCTTGAGTTCCAAATTTTCTCTCCCCCTCTCTTTCTTCCCCCTCCCCCTCTCCCATGGTGGCATGCAATCCGATATTGGTTCTACAAATACCTTCACATTAAATATTAGGACAGACTCTATTTTCAAGGAGCTCACATTTCAGTTGGGTGAGAAAACAGGGTCCAGTTGAAAAGTTTTTGGTCCACAGGATACAGAGTCAGTATGGATAGGAAGACTCATAAGCCCTTTAGGATGCAGCAGCAGGGTGAACAGCAAGGTCTGGAGATCCTTAGGGTGTGGGTAATCAATCATGCCTACTCAGAAGGATGTGTAGATAAAAGATAATGAATGTTGAATAAAGCACCATATGAATATGAGATGACTTGGTTAATGTCAATATTAAGTCACAAATAAGTCATTTCTGATCATCTGCTTTATGTATACCTATGTAAAACTGTATATATGTATAAAATGCATTTTTATCTCCCTTCATATAGCTTAAAAATTTATGCATATCTGATTTTTCCCTGGAGTGAGCAAAAGTCTGAACTAATTGCTTTGAAAGAGTGCATCCAGGAATCTAGGGACTAAAATCTTGCTTAAATTCTTCACTGTTGGCACAAATTTTGCATTGACACTAGAAATTAAAGAAAATTAGTGAACACACTAGATGAAAGAAGAGTTCCACTTGTACTTGTCTTGCCCCTTTTTTCTGATAGTTGGTTTGATTGCATTGTTCTGAAAGGCAGAAGATCTGGGTTTTAGTCCTGGTTGCTGTATGATCTTGAACAAATTCTTTCTGCTTTCTGACTCAGTTTTCTCATCTATAAAATGAGGAGATAGAACTAATTTCTAAGATACTTTCCCTCTCTAACAGTGGCTGATCCATCCTACCTCAGTAGCAACTTTCCAAACTTCACAGGTTCCTGGCCCCTTTAAGAAAGCAGCCTTCTGACCCCTGACTGCTTCATGTCTCTGAAATAGGGAGATCTGAATGTTTTCCAGTGAGGTGAGCAAGCCCTTCCCACTATCACACTCCCCACCCCGCTTTTTTAATAGGTCCTTGGCTTTTGCAAGTAGGAATCAACTCTATTGGCTTTCCCCCACTGTTGGGACTGAGTAGCAGCCCCAACTGCTGTGAATTCCTGACCTCCACGCAGCAATGAAGTAAAGCTTTGCGAAGAGGAATGAGTAGTGGGGATATTTGCAAGGCCACTGTGGCCTACTCCAGGCCCAGCTCAGCTTTCACCAGGCCCCTTCCCAAGGAGTATCAAATTACCCCAAAGAGGCCCACCAACACCAACCACTGTACTTCTGGCCCAGAGAGATGATAAACAAACAAAGGGCTGGAAGATAAATCACAGTTTATGAAGGGCCCTTCAAGGCTTGGCAGGTTTCCGTGCTTACCTCTTGCCTCCTAAGATTCTGCCTTTCTTTGCCAAAAATGAATTTTGCTGACTCTTTAAAAAAACCCCAACAACTGTTGAGGGTAGGGTTTTACAAGCTGGATCGGAATGAGTACATCGTCCTCCTTGAGGCCTGTGAGAATGTATGTACTACAAATCTACCACTCCACTTGTAAGTTGTGCTCTAGCTTCTTGGAGCGTTATTTAAATAATTGAGTAAGTTTAAAGGAGGGGAAAACCCACACAAAGTTAGCCAAATCCATAAATCTTTTATTCCTGAGGAGACTCTCAGTGATACATCCTAATTTAGTCCTTTATCAACTCATGCCTGGACTTCTTCAATCATTTCCTGACCAGTACTCCTGCCCTTAATCTCTTCCTCTTCTCTAATTCATCAGCAAGGTAGCTAACAAATTAATTTTGATTAAGCTTGGGTTTGCCCATATTACCCCATTCCCAATGGCTCCCTATCTCCCAAGTCTAAATTCTTTAGCTCAGCATCAGTACCTTCTATGATTTGACTCCAATTCCCCAGTGCTTAGCACAATGCCTGGCACACAGTAGGTGCTTAATAAATGTTTATTGATTGATCGATTGCCTTTTCAGCCTTATCTAGAGATGGCTTAGCCACTAATTAGCTCTGTTATTCTTGGGCAAAAACATTTGACCTTTTCTGGGCTTTGGTCATCCATATGTCAAATGGAGGGCAGGTAAGTGGTGCAGTGAACAGAGTGCTGGGCCTGGAGTCAGGAAGTCCTGAGTTCAAATCCAACTCAGGTACCCATGAGCTGTGACCCCGGGCAAGTCACTTAACCCTGTTTGCCTCAGTTTCCTCATCTGCAACAAGAGCTGGAGAAGGAAATGACAAACTACTTCAATGTCTTTGCAAAGGAAATCCCAAATAGGGTCACAAAGAGTCCCACATGACTGAATAACAATAACATGGATATACTTTAACCTTCCCTTCTCAATTCACAGGTGTTTTATTATTTTGTTTTTTGGAGGGGGGAAGGTAAGGCAATTGGGGTTAAGTGACTTGCCCAAGGTCACACAACTAGTTTTGTATAAAGTGTCTGAGGCCAGATTTGAACTGAGGTCCTCCAGACTCCAGACCAGTGCTCTATTCACTGTGCCACCTAGCTGCACCCAGAGGTGTGTTATTAAGATCAAGTGAGATAACAGATTTGAAAGTACTTTCACAAGTTAATGGTGCTATAGGATTGTAAAGTAATCGTTACTCTCATATCTCTGCATTTCTTAGTGTCCCCTTTCTGAAAACCCACTTCATGACCTGCCTCTGCCTGCCCAAAACACTCCCAGTTTAAAACTGCATCCTCTCTGACCATTCCAGCCTACTGTGATCTTTCCTTTCTCTGAGTTAGAAGGGCAGTGTTTTGGGCTTAGAGCTAGAAAGACCTGCCTCACTCAGTTACAGGACTTGACTTTTAGGTGCCTCAATTTCCTTAGAGGCACACGTGAGATAACAGAAGTAAAACACTTCGCAAACCTTAAAGCATTCTATTAAAAAAAAAAAACACTTAAAATTATTTCATAACAGTGTATCAACCAATTATTTAGCACTTGGCATACATTGTATTGTTAAGTGGTTCCCTCCTACCCCCCACATCCTCAATGCGCATATTTTTTCTTTCCTGTACAATCCTTGAGGGACTCCTCCCCTTACCCCCAGCTGTTTATCAATGCATCTTCAACAAATTCATTGAATACCTCCCAAGTGCCAGGCACTGTGCTAGACAGTGGGGATGCAAAGACAGAAATGTAAACTCCCTGCCCTCAGGTCTTAAATACTTTGTGTCAGTTCCCTATATATTTTGGATATCACACTCAAAGTCTTTTTTTCATGATTAAACGTTTTCTTTTGTATTTTAATTGTATTGATTTCATTCATACAGAAGTTTTTAATTTTTATTTTATCTAAGTTCTCTCCAATCCAGACTGTCTTTTTTATCCTTTAGGATCATCTTTATTTATTTCTTCTCTTTGTTAATTATTTTTCCCTAAGCATAGAGTTGAAAGTTACCTTTTTAAATTTTCCTCTAATATTTTTATGATGTAACCTTTGATATATATATATGTTACACAATCACTTGGGGCTTATTAGGGTACATGGTATAAAATTTTAGTCTAAACCTTGTTTCTGCCAAACTGTTTTACTATTTTCTAAGCCGTTCTGTTGAATGGAGAATCCTTCCCAGGTATCTATCAATTGGTTTCTGTGCTTGATTGCTTCTGAGACTTGCTTATCTATTCTTTTTCACAGAGCTTCTTTTCTAAACTTTAATCTGTAGCAAATCATTTTGATGATTACTGCTTTATAATACAGTTTGAAATCTGCTAATATTAGACCTCTTGCTTTTTTCATTATTTCTCTTCAGATTCTTGATCTTTTGTTCCCTCAAATGTATTTTGTCATTATTTTGTTCAATTCTCCAAAGTAAATTCCTGGGAGCTTAGTTTGCATTCTACCAAATATATAACCTAATTTAAGTAGTAAGGTCACTTTTCTGTATTGGCACAGGCAAATCATGAAGAAGAAACCTTTCCAATTATTTTTTGAATTGAACTAAATTAGACTCCCCATCAGAGTCTTTTGGTTTTAGAAAGATACCTTTGGTCACGCTCAGGAATAATCCTTTCCTTCTTTTGTTTTTTAATGTTTGAAATATAAGCAAGTATTATGTTTTGTTGCTGGAGTTTCCTACATTGGTTGACATGAACATTTGCTTTTGATATTAGTATGATTTGTTTTGTTTATAGTTTACAATTTCAGTTCATATATGGGTTGTACAATTTCTTTTTCTGTTTGGATTATTTCCTATTCTATTAAATAAGCCATCTTATATGAATGTTACTTATTTCTTTAAAATGTTCAGTTTTATTGGCATGTCCTTGGTTATGGACTAGATGATGATAAGTAACAACGACAACGATCCTTCTTTTATGTCTTCTCCTTCGTGAATTTTCTATTCTCATTTTTTATTTTGATAATTTGTTTTCTTCTTTAAAAAATCGAATTAGCCAGTGTTTTCTCTGTTTTATTGGCATTCTTTTTTTAAAATCACTCTATTTTCTTTATCATCTTGATAATCTTTTGGGGGGGAAAAATTTGTTTATCTCTGATTTTTAGTATCCTTGCTTTTGTGTTTATTTGACATTGATTCTCTAGATTTTTTATTTGCATGTGCAATTAATTTATTGGATGTTTCTTTCTCTTAAGTTGATATTCCTAGAACAAAAAATTTCCCTCATAGAATACTTTAGCTACATAATAGATATTTTGGCATAATTTCTAATTGTTGTAATTTTCTTTAATAAAAATGATTTATGATTTGTTTTTATCCACTTATTACATAGACTGAATTACCTGTTTTCCATTTAAGTATGCATCCTTTGATATTATTCCCTGATTTATTTTAATTGTTAATCCTTACAGTTTATAAAGGTTATGTTCAATATTTCTGCATGTTTTCTTTTGTTTGTGAATTCTTTATATTATTGCACGTAGATTATTTTCATAAATGTGCCATTTGTGCTAAAAACAAGTAAGTATATTCCTTAACATTCCAATTCAGTAATTACTGAAGGTTTAAATTTTTTATCCAATATTATATCTAGTTCTTCTATTATTCTGTTCAGATCTATACCTTCTTTTCCTGTTTATCTTCTGTTGAATTTATCTAACTCTAAAAGAGAAATATTGAAGGGCCCAACATTTATACCAAATAACAAAAAAATAAAAAAGGCATGGTTTTCTCTTGTGCCAATAAAAACATGAGACCTCCTCTTCATACCTTTCTGGTGCTGATTTCAAATATAGCTTCAAATTTTATCTATCACTTACTATTTTTTTCTGGGAATCATAGTTTTATATTTTAAAAGTTTTTTTTAACTAAACAAAATTATGCTCATTTATCTCACACGAAATGTAACTATTAATTATTTTACATTATATTTTTACCCTCCAGCATCCAACAGTAGTTGGGACATTTAGGTAGCCCAGTGCATAGAATGCTGGGCTTTTAGTTAGGAAGACCTGATTTCAAATCCAGCCTCAGAAAGTTACTAGCCATGAGACCCTGAGCAAGTCACCTTGGTTTGCCTCAGTTTCTTCAAGTAAAAATGGGGCTAATAATAGTCCCTACTTTCCAGGGTGGTGAGGATCAAATGAGATAACATTTATAAAGTACTTAGCACAGCACCTGGCACACAGTGATCCCTATGTAAATGTTAGCTGTTATTATTGCTTTGCTATAACATTTCTACTGTGGAAATTTCTTGTTTGAAATGTTTTCTTTACTTATCCCTAATAGTGCCTAGATTTTCCAGAAAGAAACACAAACGTGCATGTAAGAAATGGATATGCCATGTCATATTCTACAACTGTATAGGCTTTACAATCACTGACAATTTCTTGGTAATTTTCTGCCTGATAATTTCCCTAAAAGTTTTGATTTACTTTAAGAAATGGTTCCCATGGAAGTTCTTCAAGTTAATTAAAATGTTTTTCAATATGTTCATCTTTCAGCAGTTCTTTTATTTAGGGACCTACAGATATTCCTTTTTTTTTTTTAAAGTACCCTTTCTGATTCCCTAAAATTTATTTTTCAAATAAAGAAAATTTATACCATTTTGATATCTCATCTTGACAACATTTTTAATAGTATTCATTACGTTTATTGTGCAATGGCAGTAAGAAAGCTTTTTCCAGAATGATCAGTGGTTGACTTAACAAATTTTTCTCTCTTTCAATCAGTTTTTTCTTTTGTTGTTGTTTTTTAATACAGGGCAATTTCCCCCTC